>JANJGN010001651.1:0-112500 GCA_026770705.1 Isurus oxyrinchus | reverse complement strand
GGGGACGGTGTAGAGGGAGATTTACTCTGTATCTAACCCCGTGCTGTACCTGTCCTGGGAGTGTTTGATGGGGACAGTGTAGAGGGAGATTTACTGGGTATCTAACCCCGTGCTGTACCTGTCCTGGGAGCGTTTGATGGGGACGGTGTAGAGGGAGCTTTACTCTGTATCTAACCCCGTGCTGTCCCTGTCCTGGGAGTGTTTGATGGGACGGTGTAGAGGGAGATTTACTCTGTATCTAACCCCGTGCTGTACCTGTCCTGGGAGTGTTTGATGGGGACGGTGTAGACGGAGATTTACTCTGTATCGAACCCCGTGCTGTACCTGTCCTGGGAGTGTTTGATGGGGATGGTGTAGAGGGAGATTTACACTGTATCTAACCCCGTGCTGTACCTGTCCTGGGAGTGTTTGATGGGGACGGTGTAGAGGGAGCTTTACTCTGTATGTAACCCCGTGCTGTACCTGTCCTGGGAGTGTTTGATGGGGACGGTGTAGAGGGAGATTTACTCTGTATCTAACCCCGTGCTGTACCTGTCCTCGGAGTGTTTGATGGGGACAGTGTAGAGGGAGATTTACTCTGTATCTAACCCCGTGCTGTACCTGTCCTGGGATTGTTTGATGGGGACAGTGTAGAGGGAGATTTACTCTGTATCTAACCCCGTGCTGTACCTGTCCTGGGAGTGTTCGACGGGGGACGGTGTGGAGGGAGTTTTACTCTGTATCTAACCCCGGGCTGTACCTGTCCTGGGAGTGTTTGATGGGGACAGTGTAGAGCGAGATTTACTCTGTATCTAACCCCGTGCTGTACCTGTCCTGGGTGTGTTCGACGGGGGACAGTGTAGACAGAGTTTAAACCCTCTGGCTCCAATCAGCAGCGGAGATGTGTGTCAGTGTGGGTTGGGGACCCTCCCCTCGTTGAGCTGAGTTTGTGAATCGAGGGACTGTGACTCAGATCTGGACGGGACCGGGGACTGAGTCATTGATAGAAAGCGAGAGAGGCAGCGATCGAGCGAGAGAGAGAGAGAGAGACTGAGAGAGAGAGAGACCGCGGGGGATAGTCAGACAAAACCATGGACAGGTAAGAGGAAAGGCTGATGGACCCTGTCCTCCGGGACTCCCCCCCCTGCCCCCCCATAAACCCCCACCGCCGCCTCCCCCCCGCAAGTCATTTCGCGACGAATCTGACCCGCTTCCCCCACCCCAACCCACAGAGATTAGAGTCCGCACCCAAAATGCGGGCAGGACTGGGAGGGGTTGTCAGACCTGTCCCTGGGCTGTGTACCCCCCCCACCCACCCTGGGGACGTTCTCCCTTCCCCTGCCCCTCCCCCCCCCCACCCCTCGGCTCGCAGCCTTAACCACGGCCATTTCCGAGCCCAGAGTGCACAGCAGGATCCCGCAGGCTGCAGCTGTGTCTCGCCGCACAGCAGCTGGAGGTTGTGTTTGCACTGTGGGGGCGCCAGGCGGACGTCAGAGAGAGGGATTGAAGCTCAGCCCGTGTCGCAGGTCGAGGTCTCTCCCCCTCACCCTACCCCCCCAACCCCCCACACCCCCCCTCTTCACCCCACCCCCCCCCCACCAACCCCCCCACCAACGCCTCCCCCCACACCCCCAATAACCACAACTGTTCGTCCAATAAATCCCACCTTCAATTTCAGCCTCAACAGCAGCACTCCCTCAGCACTGACCCTCCGACAGTGCGGCTCTCCCTCAGTACTGACCCTCTGACAGTGCGGCTCTCCCTCAGTACTGACCCTCCGACAGTGCAGCACTCCCTCAGCACTGACCCTCCGACAGTGCGGCTCTCCCTCAGCACTGACCCTCCGACAGTGCGACTCTCCCTCAGTACTGACCCTCTGACAGTGCGGCACTCCCTCAGCACTGACCCTCCGACAGTGCAGCACTCCCTCAGCACTGACCATCCGACAGTGCGGCTCTCCCTCAGCACTGACCCTCCGACAGTGCGGACTCTCCCTCAGTGCTGACCCTCTGACAGTGCGGCACTCCCTCAGCACTGACCCTCCGACAGTGCGGCACTCCCTCAGTACTGACCCTCCGACAGTGCGGCGCTCCCTCAGCACTGACCCTCCGACAGTGCGGCTCTCCCTCAGTACTGACCCTCCGACAGTGCGGCTCTCCCTCAGTACTGACCCTCCGACAGTGCGGCTCTCCCTCAGTACTGACCCTCCGACAGTGCGGCACTCCCTCAGTACTGACCCTCCGACAGTGCGGCACTCCCTCAGTACTGACCCTCCGACAGTGCGGCTCTCCCTCAGTACTGACCCTCCGACAGTGCGGCTCTCCCTCAGTACTGACCCTCCGACAGTGCAGCACTCCCTCAGTACTGACCCTCCGACAGTGCGGCACTCCCTCAGTACTGACCCTCCGACAGTGCGGCACTCCCTCAGTACTGACCCTCCGACAGTGCGGCTCTCCCTCAGCACTGACCCTCTGACAGTGCGGCGCTCACTCAGTACTGACCCTCCGACAGTGCGGCTCTCCCTCAGTACTGACCCTCCGACAGTGCGGCTCTCCCCTCAGTACTGACCCTCCGACAGTGCGGCTCTCCCTCAGTACTGACCCTCCGCCAGTGCGGCTTTCCCTCAGTACTGACCCTCCGCCAGTGCGGCTTTCCCTCAGTACTGACCCTCTGACAGTGCGGCTCTCCCTCATCACTGACCCTCCGACAGTGCGGCACTCCCTCAGTACTGACCCTCCGACAGTGCGGCTCTCCCTCAGTACTGACCCTCTGACAGTGCGGATCTCCCTCAGCACTGACCCTCCGACAGTGCGGCTCTCCCTCAGCACTGACCCTCCGACAGTGCGGCACTCCCTCAGTACTGACCCTCCGACAGTGCGGCACTCCCTCAGCGCTGACCCTCTGGCTGAGATGTGTCGGACCCCTCTGCAGCTCCTATCTTGTCTGGAACCCAGCGTTGGGGACTATCCTGTTGCAAGGCGAACCCCCTCACCTCACCCCGCGCCCACCCTCTGCTTTGCCAGGTACCACTGGTCCCTCCCGCTCTGTCCAGTGACTGGATAAGCCACTCGACAGCGCTCACTCCACAGCTGGTGGAGACTTGGAGTATTACACCCGGCACTTAGCATCAAGCCGCCCCCTGGAGGGTGAGGCGCAGTATTACGCCTGACACGTACACACCCACTGTAAAGCTGCCCCCTGGAGGGTGGGTGGGAGCATTACCTCTGGCACCCAGAGTAAAGATACCCCCCCTGGAGGGCGGGTTGGGGTACGACACCCAGGACCCTGTGTAACATTGCCCCCTAGAGGGAGACTGACAGTATCACACGGGGCCAGGTGTTACGCTGCCTCCTGGAGGCTGGGTTATGGTATGACACACAACACCCGCCGCAAAGCTGCCCCCTAGAGGGAGACTTACAGTATTACACAGGGCCAGGGGTAACGCTGCCCCCTGGAGGCTGGGTTATGGTATTACACGCAACGCCCTCAGTGAAGCTGCCCCCTAGAGGCAGACTTGCAGTATTACACACGGCCAGGTGTCAAGCGGCCCCCTGGAGGGTGGGTGACGGTACTACACACAACACCCGCAGTAAAGCTGCCCCCTGGAGGCTGATCCACAGTATTACAGCCGGCTCCCAGTGCAAAGCTGCACCCTGGAGGGGGAGTTACAGTATTACAACAGGCGCCCGTTGTAAAGTTACCACCTAGAGGTGATTTACAGTATTACACCCGGCTCCCAGTGAAATGCTGCACCCTGGAGGGGGGTTTATAGTATTACACACTGGCTGTGCAGTGGTGATAGCTCCTGGTGGTAGCTTTTTGTATAATAATCTGGACCTGATTGGCTGCGTTCTGTTCCCAGGTTGGTGACCCCGTGCTGTACCTGTCCTGGGAGTGTTTGATGGGGACAGTGCAGAGGGAGATTTACTCTGTATCTAACCCCGTGCTGTACCTGTCCTGGGAGTGTTTGATGGGGACGGTGTAGAGGGAGATTTACTCTGTATCTCACCCCGTGCTGTACCTGTCCTGGGAGTGTTTGATGGGGACGGTGTAGAGGGAGATTTACTCTGTATCTAACCCCGTGCTGTATCTGTCCTGGGAGTGTTTGATGGGGACAGTGTAGAGGGAGCTTTACTCAGTATCTAACCCCGTGCTGTACCTGTCCTGGGAGTGTTTGATGGGGACGGTGTAGAGGGAGCTTTACTCTGTATCTAACCCCGTGCTGTGCCTGTCCTGGGAGTGTTTGATGGGGACGGTGTAGAGGGAGATTTACTCTGTATCTAACCCCGTGCTGTACCTGTCCTGGGAGTGTTTGATGGGGACGGTGTAGAGGGAGCTTTACTCTGTATCTAACCCCGTGCTGTACCTGTCCTGGGAGTGTTTGATGGGGACAGTGCAGAGGGAGATTTACTCTGTATCTGACCCTGTGCTGTACCTGTCCTGGGAGTGTTTGATGGGGACAGTGTAGAGGGAGATTTACTCTGTATCTAACCCTGTGCTGTACCTGTCCTGGGAGTGTTTGATGGGGACGGTGTAGAGGGATCTTTACTCTGTATCTAACCCCGTGCTGTACCTGTCCTGGGAGTGTTTGATGGGGACGGTGTAGAGGGAGATATACTCTGTATCTAACCCCGTGCTGTACCTGTTCTGGGAGTGTTTGATGGGGACAGTGTAGAGGGAGATTTACTCTGTATCTAACCCCGTGCTGTACCTGTCCTGGGAGTGTTTGATGGGGACGGTGTAGAGGGAGATTTACTCTGTATCTAACCCCATGCTGTACCTGTCCTGGGAGTGTTTGATGGGGACAGTGTAGAGGGAGCTTTACTCTGTATCTAACACCGTGCTGTACCTGTCCTGGGAGTGTTTGATGGGGAGAGTGCAGAGGGAGCTTTACTCTGTATCTAACACCGTGCTGTACCTGACCTGGGAGTGTTTGATGGGGACAGTGTAGAGGGAGCTTTACTCTGTATCTAACCCCGTGCTGTAACTGTCCTGGGAGTGTTTGATGGGGACGGTGTAGAGGGAGATTTACTCTGTATCTAACCCCATGCTGTACCTGTCCTGGGAGTGTTTGATGGGGACAGTGTAGAGGGAGCTTTACTCTGTATCTAACACCGTGCTGTACCTGACCTGGGAGTGTTTGATGGGGACAGTGTAGAGGGAGCTTTACTCTGTATCTAACCCCGTGCTGTAACTGTCCTGGGAGTGTTTGATGGGGACGGTGTAGAGGGAGATTTACTCTGTATCTAACCCCGTGCTGTCCCTGTCCTGGGAGTGTTTGATGGGGACGGTGTAGAGGGAGATTTACTCTGTATCTAACCCCATGCTGTACCTGTCCTGGGAGTGTTTGATGGGGACAGTGTAGAGGGAGCTTTACTCTGTATCTAACCCTGTGCTGTACCTGTCCTGGGAGTGTTTGATGGGGACGGTGTAGAGGGAGATTTACTCTGTATCTAACCCCGTGCTGTACCTGTCCTGGGAGTGTTTGATGGGGACGGTGTAGATGGAGCTTTACTCTGTATCTAAACCCTTGCTGTACCTGTCCTGGGAGTGTTTGATGGGGGATGGTGTAGATGGAGCTTTACTCTGTATCTAAACCCGTGCTGTACCTGTCCTGGGAGTGTTTGATGGGGGACGGTGCGGAGGGGGGATTGACTCTGCCTCTAACCTGCTACCTCCCGGTTAACCCGCAGTTGCCTGATGACCAAGAAGACGTTCATCTACCACTTTAAGAACGTGAGGTGGGCGAAGGGCCGCCACGAGACGTACATGTGCTACATTGTGAAGAGGAGGGACAGCGCCACCTCCAGCTCCCTCGACTTTGGCTTCCTCCGGAACAAGCCGGGTCTCCACGCCGAGATGGTCTTCCTGCACTATCTGAGGGGCTGGGACCTCAACCCCGAGCGCACCTACCGGCTGACGTGGTTCAGCTCCTGGAGCCCCTGCTATGAGTGCGCCCTGCGGGTGGTGGAGTTCCTGCGCGCCTGGCCCAACCTGCGCCTCCGGCTCTTTGTGGCCCGACTCTACTACTGCAGCGACCTGACCCTGCAGCCCGAGGGTCTCCGCCGGCTCAGCAAGGCCGGGGTCGGCCTGGGGGTCATGACCTATAAAGGTCAGGGCGCCACTGGGGTCGCCGGGGGTTTGACAGGATGGTGGTGGGGCGGCGCGGGCGTTGGGGCGGGGTGGTGGTGGGGCGGCGCGGGCGTTGGGCTGGGTGGTGGGGCAGCGCAGGCGTTGGGCGGGGGTGGTGGTGGGGCGGCGCAGGCGTTGGGCTGGGTGGTGGTGGGGTGGCGCGGGCGTTGGGCGGGGGTGGTGGGGCAGCGCAGGCGTTGGGCGGGGTGGTGGTGGGGCGGCGCGGGCGTTGGGCTGGGTGGTGGGGCGGCGCGGGCGTTGGGCTGGGTGGTGGGGCGGCGCGGGCGTTGGGCGGGGTGGTGGTGGGGCGGCGCGGGCGTTGGGCTGGGTGGTGGTGGGGCGGCGCAGGCGTTGGGCGGGGTGGTGGTGGGGCGGCGCAGGCGTTGGGCGGGGTGATGGTGGGGCGGCGTGGGCGTTTGGCGGGGTGGTGGGGCAGCGCAGGCGTTGGGCTGGGTGGTGGGGCAGCGCAGGCGTTGGGCGGGGTGGTGGTGGGGTGGCGCAGGCGTTGGGCTGGGTGGTGGTGGGGTGGCGCGGGCGTTGGGTGGGGTGGTGGGGGTGGCGCGGGCGTTGGGCGGGGTGGTGGGGTGGCCCGGGCGTTGGGCGGGGTGGTGGGGTGGCGCGGGCGTTGGGCGGGGTGGTGGGGTGGCGCGGGCGTTGGGCGGGGTGGTGGTGGGGCAGCGCGGGCGTTGGGCGGGGTGGTGGTGGGGCGGCGTGGGCGTTGGGCGGGGTGGTGGTGGGGGCAGCGCGGGCGTTGGGCGGGGGTGGTGGTGGGGCGGCGCAGGCGTTGGGCGGGGTGGTGGGGCAGCGCAGGCGTTGGGCGGGTGGTGGTGGTGGGGTGGCGCGGGCATTGGGCGGGGTGGTGGTGGGGTGGCGCGGGCGTTGGGTGGGGTGGCGCGGGCGTTGGGCTGGGTGGTGGGGTGGCGCGGGCGTTGGGTGGGGTGGTGGGGTGGCGCGGGGCGTTGGGCTGGGTGGTGGGGGTGGCGCGGGCGTTGGGTGGGGTGGTGGGGCGGCGCGGGCGTTGGGTGGGGGTGGTGGGGTGGCGCGGGCGTTGGGCTGGGTGGTGGGGGTGGCGCGGGCGTTGGGTGGGGGTGGTGGGGCGGCGCGGGTGTTGGGCGGGGTGGTGGTGGGGTGGCGCAGGCGTTGGGTGGGATGGTGGGGCGGCGCGGGCGTTGGGCGGGGTGGTGGTGGGGCGGCGCGGGGCGTTGGGCTGGGTGGTGGGGGCGGCGCAGGCGTTGGATCACCCTCTCCCCGACCTGCTCACCAGCTACTCCCTCGCCACCTCACTCACTTCCTCCTCCCACACCACCTCCTTAACTACCTCCTCCCTCACCACCTCACTGACTACCTCCTCCAACACCATCTACTTAACTACCTCCTCCCTCACCACCTCCCTCCCTACCTTCTCCCTCACCACCTACTTAACTACCTCCTCCCTCACCACCTCCCTCACTACCTTCTCCCTCACCACCTACTTAACTACCTCCTCCCTCACCACCTCCCTCCCTACCTTCTCCCTCACCACCTACTTAACTACCTCCTCCCTCACCACCTCCCTCACTACCTTCTCCCTCACCACCTACTTAACTACCTCCTCCCTCACCACCTCCCTCACTACCTTCTCCCTCACCACCTCCCTCACCACCTCCCTCACTACCTCCCTCAACACCTCCCTCACCACATCCTCCCTCACCACCTCCCTCACCATCTCACTCACCACCTCCTCCCTCAACACCTCCCTCACCATCTCCTCCCTCACCACCTCCTCCCTCACCACCTCCCACACCAGCTCCCTCAATACCTCCTCCCTCACCACATCCCTCACCTCCGCCCTCACTCACCTCCCTCACCACCTCCCTCACCAACTCCCTCACCAACTCCCTCACCACCTCCTCCGTCACCTCCTCCCCACCTCCTCCCTCACCAACTCCTCCCTCACCAGCTCCTCCCTCACCTCCTCCTTCCTCACCACCTCCTCCCTCACTCACCTCCCTCACCTCCTCCCTCACCACCTCCTACCTCACCACCTCCCACACCAGCTCCCTCAACACCTCCTCCCTCACCACATCCCTCACCTCTGCCCTCACTCACCTCCCTCACCACCTCCCTCACCAACTCCCTCACCAACTCCCTCACCACCTCCTCCGTCACCTCCTCCCCCACCTCCTCCCTCACCAACTCCTCCCTCACCAGCTCCTCCCTCACCTCCTCCTTCCTCACCACCTCCTCCCTCACTCACCTCCCTCACCACCTCCTACCTCACCACCTCCTACACCACCTCCCTCAACTACTCCTCCCTCACCACAACCCTCACCTCTGCCCTCACTCACCACCTCCCTCACCACCTCCCTCACCACCTCCTCCCTCACCTCCTCCCTCACCTCCTCCTTCCTCACTACCTCCTCCCTCACTCACCTCCATCACCACCTCCTCCATCACTCTCTCCCTCAGTACCTCCTGAATCTCCTCCCTCAGAACCACCTCCCTCACCACCTCCTCCCTCACCACCTCCCTCACCTCCGCCCTCACCAACTCTTCCCTAACCACGTCCTCCCTCACCACCTCCTCCCTCACCACCTCCTCCCTCACCTCCTCCCTCACTCTCTCCCTCACTCTCTCCCTCACTACCTCCGCAAACCTCCTCCCTCAAAACCACCTCCCTCACCACCACCCTCCCTCACGCACTCCCTCATCACCACCTCCCTCACCACTTCCCTCATCAACTCCCTCACCACCACCCTCCCTCACCACCTCCCTCACCTCCTCCCTCACCACCTCCTCCCTCACCATCTCCCTCACTATCTCCTCCCTCACCTCCTCCTCCCTCACCACCACCCTCACCACCTCCCTCACCAACTCCTTCACCACCTCCTCCCTCACCTCCTCGCTCACCACCTCCTCCCTCACGTCCTCCCTCAGCACCTCCCTTAGTACCTTCCCCATCATCACCTCCTCCCTCACCACCTCCCCCCGCACCTCCTTCTTCACATCCTCCCTCACATCCTCCCTCACCACCTCCTCCCTCACCACCTCCTCCCTCACCACCTCCTCCCTCACCACCTCCTCCCTAACAACCTCGCATACCACCTCCTCCCTCAACTCCTCCTCCCTCACCTCCTCCCTCATCACCTCCCTCATCACCTCCCTCACCATCTCCCTCACCACCTCCTCCCTCACCTCCGCCTCCCTCACCTCTGCCTCCCGCACCTCCTCCCACACCACCTCACTCACCGCATCCCTCACCACCTCTGTCACCCACTCCCTCACCACCTCCCTCACCACCTCCTTCCTCACCACCTCCTCCCACACCACCTCCCTCACCTCCTCCCTCACCTCCTCCTCCCTCACCACCGCCCTCACCTCCTCCCTCACCTCCTCCCTCACCACCTCCCTCACCTCCTCCCTCACCACCTCCCTCACCTCCTCCCTCACCAACTCCTCCCTAACCACGTCCTTCCTCACCAGCTCCTCCCTCACCACCTCCGCCCTCACCTCCTCCTCCCTCACTCTCTCCCTCACTACCTCCGTGAACCTCCTCCCTCAAAACCACCTCCCTCACCACCTCCCTCACCACCTCCTGCCTCACCCACTCCCTCACTACCACCTCCCTCACCACCACCCTCACCACCCCCCTCACCTCCTCCCTCACCACCTCCTCCCTCACGTCCTCCCTCAGCACCTCCTCCCTCAGTACCTTCTCCATCACCTCCTCCCTCACCACCTCCTCCCGCACCTCCTCCCTCACATCCTCCCTCACCACCTCCTCACTCACCACCTCCTCCCTCACCACCTCCCTCACCACCTCCTCCCTCACCACTTCCTCCCTCACCACCTCCTCCCTCAACTCCTCCTCCCTCACCTCCTCCCTCAACAACTCCCTCATCACCTCCCTCACCTCCTCCTCCCTGACCACCTCCCTCAACACCTCCACCCTCACCACCTCCTCCCTCACATCCACCTCCCTCACGCCACCTCCCGCACCTCCTCCCACACCACTTCACTCACCTCCTCCCTCACTCCCTCCCTCACTATGTCCTGAACCTCCTCACTCAAAACCACCTCCCTCACCACCTCCCTCACCACCTCCCTCACCCACTCCCTCAACTCCTCCCTCACCACCACCTCCCTCACCACCTCCCTCACCAACACTTCCCTCACCACCTCCTCCCTCACCACCTCCTCCCTCAACACCTCCTCCCACACCACTTCCCTCACCTCCTCCCTCATCTCCTCCTCCCTCACCACTGCCCTCACCTCCTCCCTCACCACCTCCTCCCTCACCTCCTCCCTCACCACCTCCTCCCTCACCACCTACTCCCTCACTCCCTCCCTCACCACCTCCCACATCTCCTGCCTCAAAACCACATCCCTCACCACCTTCCTCACCACCTCTTCCCTCAACAACTCCCTCAACCCCTCCCTCACCAGCTCCTCCATCACCACCTCCTCCCTCACCACCTCCTCCCTCACCTACTCTCCAACCAACTCGTCTCTCACCACCTCATCCCTGACCACCTACTCCCTCACCAACTCCTCCCTCACCACCTCCCTAACTACCTCCCTTACCACCTCCTCCCTCACCACCTCCTCCCTTACCACCTCCTCCCTCACCACCTCCTCCCTCACCACCTTATCCCTCACCAGCACCTCTCTCACCAACTCGTCCTTCACCACCTCCCTCATTACCTCCCTTACCACCTCCACTCTCACCACCTCCTCCCTCAGCACTTCCCTCACTACCTCCCTCACCTCCTCCCTCACCTCCTCCCTCACCACCACCCTCACCAACTCCGCCGCACCACCTCCTCCCTCACCACCACACTCACCACCTCACTCACCACATCTTCCCTCACCACCACATCTCTCATCACCACATCCCTCAGCAGCACCTCCCTCACCACCTCCTTCACTACCTCCCTCTGTATCTAACCCCGTGCTGTACCTGTCCTGGGAGTGTTTGATGGGGATGGTGTAGAGGGAGATTTACTCTGTATCTAACCCCGTGCTGTACCTGTCCTGGGAGTGTTTGATGGGGACAGTGTAGAGGGAGATTTACTCTGTATCTAACCCCGTGCTGTACCTGTCCTGGGAGTGTTTGATGGGGACGGTGTAGAGGGAGCTTTACTCTGTATCTAACCCCGTGCTGTACCTGTCCAGGGTGTGTCTGATGGGGACGGTGTAGCGGGAGATTTACTCTGTATCTAACCCCGTGCTGTACCTGTCCTGGGTGTGTTTGATGGGGACGGTGTAGAGGGAGCTTTACTCTGTATCTAACCCCGTGCTGTACCTGTCCTGGGAGTGTTTGATGCTAACAGTGTAGAGGGAGATTTACTCTGTATCTAACACCGTGCTTTACCTGTCCTGGGAGTGTTTGATGGGGACAGTGTAGAGGGAGCTTTACTCTGTTTCTAACCCCGTGCTGTACCTGTTCTGGGAGTGTTTGATAGGGACAGTGTAGAGGGAGATTTACTCTGTATCGAACCCTGTGCTGTACCGTCCTGGGAGTGTTTGATTGGGACAGTGTAGAGGGAGATTTACTCTGTATCTAACCCCGTGCTGTACCTGTCCTGGGAGTGTTTGATGTGGACAGTGTAGAGGGAGAGTTACTCTGTATCTAACCCCGTGATGTACCTGTCCTATGAGTGTTGGATGGGGACAGTGTAGAGGGACCTTTACTCTGTATCTAACCCTGTGCTGTATCTGTCCTGGGAGTGTTTGATGGGGACAGTGTAGAGGGAGATTTACTCTGTATCTAACCCCGTGATGTACCTGTCCTGGGAGTGTTGGATGGGGACAGTGTAGAGGGACCTTTACTCTGTATCTAACCCTGTGCTGTATCTGTCCTGGGAGTGTTTGATGGGGACAGTGTAGAGGGAGATTTACTCTGTATCTAACCCCGTGCTGTACCTGTCCTGGGAGTGTTTGATGGGGACAGTGTAGAGGGAGCTTTACTCTGTATCTAACCGCGTGCTGTACCTGTCCTGGGAGTGTTTGATGGAGACAGTGTAGAGGGAGATTTACTCTGTATCTAACCCCGTGCTGTACCTGTCCTGGGAGTGTTTGATGGGGACAGTGTAGAGGGAGATTTACTCTGTATCTAACCCCGTGCTGTACCCGTCCTGGGAGTGTTTGATGGGGACAGTGTAGAGGGAGATTTACTCTGTATCTATCCCAGTGCTGTACCTGTCCTGGGAGTGTTTGATGGAGACGGTGTAGAGGGAGATTTACACTGTATCTAACCCCGTGCTGTACCTGTCCTGGGAGTGTTTGATGGGGACGGTGTAGAGGGAGCTTTACTCTGTATCTAACCCCGTGCTGTACCTGTCCTGGGAGTGTTTGATGGGGACGGTGTAGAGGGAGCTTTACTCTGTATCTAACCCCGTGCTGTACCTGTCCTGGGAGTGTTTGATGGGGACGGTGTAGAGGGAGATTTACTCTGTATCTAACCCCGTGCTGTACCTGTCCTGGGAGTGTTTGATGGGGACAGTGTAGAGGGAGTTTTACTCTGTATCTAACCCCGTGCTGTACCTGTCCTGGGAGTGTTTGATGGGGACAGTGTAGAGGGAGCTTTTCTCTGTATCTAACCCCGTGCTGTACCTGTCCTGGGAGTGTTTGATGGGGATGGTGTAGAGGGAGATTTACTCTGTATCTAACCCCGTGCTGTACCTGTCCTGGGGGTGTTTGGTGTGGACAGTGAAGAGGGAGCATTACTCTGTATCTAACCCCGTGCTGTACCTGTCCTGGGAGTGTTTGATGGGGACAGTGTAGAGGGAGCTTTACTCTGTATCTAACCCCGTGCTGTACCTGTCCTGGGAGTGTTTGATGGGGACGGTGTAGAGGGAGATTTACTCTGTATCTAACCCCGTGCTGTACCTGTCCTGGGAGTGTTTGATGGGGACGGTGTAGAGGGAGCTTTACTGTGTATGTAACCCCGTGCTGCACCTGTCCTGGGAGTGTTTGATGGGGACAGTGTAGAGGGAGATTTACTCTGTATCTAACCCCGTGCTGTACCTGTCCTGGGTGTGTTTGATGGGGACGGTGTAGAGGGAGATTTACTCTGTATCTAACCCCGTGCTGTACCTGTCCTGGGAGTGTTTGATGGGGACGGTGTAGAGGGAGCTTTACTCTGTATGTAACCCCGTGCTGTACCTGTCCTGGGAGTGTTTGATGGGGACGGTGTAGAGGGAGATTTACTCTGTATCTAACCCCGTGCTGTACCTGTGCTGGGAGTGTTTGATGGGGACAGTGTAGAGGGAGCTTTACTCTGTATCTAACCCCGTGCTGTACCTGTCCTGGGAGTGTTTGATGGGTCAGTGTAGAGGGAGCTTTACTCTGTATCTAACCCCGTGCTGTTCCTGTCCTGGGAGTGTTTGATGGTGACAGTATAGAGGGAGCTTTACTCTGTATCTAACCCCGTGCTGTACCTGTCCTGGGAGTGTTTGATGGGGACAGTGTAGAGGGAGCTTTACTCTGTATCTAACCCCGTGCTGTACCTGTCCTGGGAGTGTTTGATGTGGACAGTGTAGAGGGAGCTTTACTCTGTATCTAACCCCGTGCTGTACCTGTGCTGGGAGTGTTTGATGGGGACGGTGTAGAGGGAGATTTACTCTGTATCTAACCCCGTGCTGTACCTGTCCTGGGAGTGTTTGATGGGGACGGTGTAGAGGGAGCTTTACTCTGTATGTAACCCCGTGCTGTACCTGTCCTGGGAGTGTTTGATGGGGACAGTGTAGAGGGAGATTTACTCTGTATCTAACCCCGTGCTGTACCTGTACTGGGAGTGTTTGATGGGGACAGTGTAGAGGGAGCTTTACTCTGTATCTAACCCCGTGCTGTACCTGTCCTGGGTGTGTTTGATGGGGACAGTGTAGAGGGAGATGTACTCTGTATCTAACCCCGTGCTGTACCTGTCCTGGGAGTGTTTGATGGGGACAGTGTAGAGGGAGATTTACTCTGTATCTAACCCCGTGCTGTACCTGTCCTGGGAGTGTTTGATGGGGTCAGTGTAGAGGGAGCTTTACTCTGTATCTAACCCCGTGCTGTTCCTGTCCTGGGAGTGTTTGATGGGCACAGCGTAGAGGGAGATTTACTCTGTATCTAACCCCGTGCTGTACCTGTCCTGGGAGTGTTTGATGGGGGCGGTGTAGAGGGAGATTTACTCTGTATCTAACCCCGTGCAGTACCTGTCCTGGGAGTGTTTGATGAGAACAGTGTAGAGGGAGATTTACTCTGTATCTAACCCCATGCTGTACCTGTCCTGGGAGTGTTTGATGGGGACAGTGTAGAGGGAGATTTACTCTGTATCTAACCCCGTGCTGTACCTGTCCTGGGAGTGTTTGATGGGGACAGTGTAGAGGGAGCTTTACTCTGTATCTAACCCCGTGCTGTACCTGTCCTGGGAGTTTTTGATGGGGACTGTGTAGTTGGAGATTTACTCAGTATCTAACCCTGTGCTGTACCTGTCCTGGGAGTGTTTGATGGGGACAGTGTAGAGGGTGCTTTACTCAGTATCTAACCCCGTGGTGTACCTGTCCTGGGAGTGTTTGATGGGGCCGGTGTAGAGGGAGATTTACTCTCTATCTTACCCCGTGCTGTACCTGTCCTGGGAGTGTTTGATAGTGACAGTGTAGAGGGAGATTTACTCTGTATCTAACCCCGTGCTGTACCTGTCCTGGGAGTGTTTGATGGGGACAGTGTAGAGGGAGCTTTACTCTGTATCTAACCCCGTGCTGTACCTATCCTGGGAGTGGTTGATGGGGACGGTGTAGACGGAGCTTTACTCTGTATCTAACCCCGTTTGTTTATTTACAGATTACTTTTACTGCTGGAACACTTTTGTAGCCACCAAGGAGAAGGGGTTTAAGGCCTGGGAAGGATTACACGAGAACTCCGTCCGATTGAGTCGTTTATTAAGACGAATCCTGCTGGTGAGTGAATATTATTCCCACTTACACCTCACTCCCAATCCAACTAACATTCCCGCTCCCGTCCCCGTAACAATCGAACTCACTCCACCCTGCTGTCTCAAGAGTCACCCATTTCCAAATCAATCCGTGTCATAACTCCCCCATCGCAGACCATCCCCTCTAACTCCCTCACTCTCCCATCGAAGACCCTCCCTCTAATCCCCTCACTCTCCCATCGCAGACACTCCCTCTAACCCCCTCACTCTCCCATCGCAGACACTCCCTCTAACCCCCTCACTCTCCCATCGCAGACACTCCCTCTAACCCCCTCACTCTCCCATCGAAGACCCTCCCTCTAACTCCCTCACTCTCCCATCGAAGACCATCCCCTCTAACTCCCTCACTCTCCCATCGAAGACCATCCCCTCTAACTCCCTCACTCTCCCATCGAAGACCATCCCCTCTAACTCCCTCACTCTCCCATCGAAGACCCTCCCCTCTAACTCCCTCACTCTCCCATCGAAGACCCTCCCTCTAACCCCCTCACTCTCCCATCGCAGACACTCCCTCTAATCCCCTCACTCTCCCATTGCACACCATCCCCTCTAACCCCCTCACTCTCCCATCAAAGACCATACCCTCTAACTCCCTCACTCTCCCATCGAAGACCATCCCCTCTAACTCCCTCACTCTCCCATTGAAGACCCTCCCTCTAACTCCCTCACTCTCCCATCGAAGACCATCCCTCTAATCCCCTCACTCTCCCATCAAAGACCCTCCCTCTAATCCCCTCACTCTCCCATCAAAGACCATCCCCTCTAACTCCCCTCACTCTCCCATTGAAGACCATCCCTCTAATCCCCTCACTCTCCCATTGAAGACCCTCCCTCTAATCCCCTCACCCTCCCATTGAAGACCATCCCCTCTAACTCCCTCACTCTCCCATTGAAGACCATCCCTCTCCTCCCCTCACTCTCCCATCGAAGATCATACCCTCTAATCCCCTCACTCTCCCATCGAAGACCATCCCTCTAATCCCCTCAACTCTCCCATCGAAGACCATCCCCTCTAACCCCCTCACTCTCCAATCGAAGACCATCCCCTCTAATCCCCTCACTCTCCCATTGAAGACCATCCCCTCTAACCCCCTCACTCTCCAATCGAGGACCATCCCCTCTAATCCCCTCACTCTCCCATCGAAAACCATCCCCTCTAACTCCCTCACTCTCCCATTGAAGACCATCCCCTCTAACTCCCTCACTCTCCCATCGAAGACCATCCCCTCTAACTCCCTCACTCTCCCATCGAAGACCATCCCCTCTAACTCCCTCACTCTCCCATCAAAGACCATCCCCTCTAACCCCCTCACTCTCCCATCGAAGACCATCTCCTCTAACTCCCTCACTCTCCCATCGAAGACCCTCCCCTCTAACTCCCTCACTCTCCCATCGAAGACCATCCCCTCTAACTCCCCTCACTCTCCCATCGAAGACCATCCCTCTAATCCCCTCACTCTCCCATCGAAGACCATCCCTCTAATCCCCTCACTCTCCCATCGAAGACCCTCCCTCAAAACCCCTGACCCTCTCATCAAAGACCATCCTCCAATCCCCTCACTCTCCCATCGAAGACCATCCCCTCTAACTCCCTCACTCTCCCATCGAAGACCATCGCTCTAATCCCCTCACTCTCCCAACTGAAGACCATCCCTCCATCCCCCGAACCACCCCACCTTGAACCCCTCTCAAACATATTTGAACTACTTCGGCTGCAGAAACCTATGGAAGACCCACAGCTTGACCTGTGTACTTGTCTCTTTCTCTACACTCCCTCTCCCCCAACCCCCCCCCCACTACAGCCGCTGGAGGAATTTGATGATTTCAGTGAAGCCTTTAGGATGCTCGGTCTCTGACCCCATCACCACCCCCCACCCGCCCTCAAAGATGGGCTGCTTCCTATCGGCAAGCTCCGAACAACTGACCTTAAGGCCCAACAAGCAACACCCTCCCTCCAGCTCCGCCCAAGGAGTGCAGGAAGGACAGGCCCACGCGTTGGCCAAAAAAGGAAGAGGCCCACTCGGACGAGGCGCGAATTAAAGCCTGGGACCGTCAGCCGCTTCAACACGCCGGTGTGTGGAGCAGCTGCGTCTGAGTCCGGTACTGAGAAAAGCATTAATGGACACACAGACACAAAAACCACAGTACAGGACATCAGCAGCTGCTCTCCTGGTCGAATAAAGTAACTTCAAACCAAATTGTGCGCTCCATTCAATTCAAGGAGTTTATACGTCTCGGGGGAACAGGACCGAGTTACAGACTGGAATCGAATCCAGGGGTTCGGTGTGGTTTATATATAGAATAAGAGATACCCGGGAGTGAGTTACAGACTGGAATCGAATCGAGGGGTTCGGGGTGGTTTATATATAGAATAACAGATTCCCGGGAGTGAGTTACAGCCTGGAATCTAATCGAGGGGTTCGGGGTGATTTATATATAGAATAACAGACACCCGGGAGTGAGTTACAGACTGGAATCTAATCGAGGTGTTCGGGGTGGTTTATATATAGAATAACAGATACCCGGGAGTGAGTTACAGACTGGAATCTAATCGAGGTGGTCGGGGTGGGTTATGTATAGAATAACAGATACCCGGGAGTGAGTTACAGACTGGAATCTAATCGAGGGTTTCGGGGGGGTTTATATATGGAATAACAGATACCCGGGAGTGATTTACAGACTGGAATCTAATCGAGGTGTTCAGGTGGTTTATATATAGAATAACAGATTCCCGGGAGTGAGTTACAGCCTGGAATCTAATCGAGGGGTTCGGGGTGATTTATATATAGAATAACAGACACCCGGGAGTGAGTTACAGACTGGAATCTAATCGAGGGGTTCGGGGTGTTTTATATATAGAATAACAGATAAACGGGAGTGAGTTAAAGACTGGAATCGAATCGAGGGGTTCGGGGTGGTTTATATGTAGAATAACAGATACCCGGGAGTGAGTTACAGACTGGAATCTAATCGAGGGGTTCGGGGTGGTTTATATATAGACTAACAGATACCCGGGAGTGAGTTACAGACTGGAATCGAATCCAGGGGTTCGGTGTGGTTTACATATAGAATAAGAGATACCCGGGAGTGAGTTACAGACTGGAATCTAATCGAGGAGTTCGGGGTGGGTTATGTATAGAATAACAGATACCCGGGAGTGAGTTACAGACTGGAATCTAATCGAGGTGTTCGGGGTGGTTTATATATAGAATAACAGATACCCGGGAGTGAGTTACAGACTGGAATCTAATCGAGGTGTTCGGGGTGGGTTATGTATAGAATAACAGATACCCGGGAGTGAGTTACAGACTGGAATCTAATCGAGGGTTTCGGGGGGGTTTATATATGGAATAACAGATACCCGGGAGTGAGTTACAGACTGGAATCTAATCGAGGGGTTCGGGGTGGTTTATATATAGAATAACAGATACCCGGGAGTGAGTTACAGACTGGAATCTAATCGAGGTGTTCAGGTGGTTTATATATAGAATAACAGATTCCCGGGAGTGAGTTACAGCCTGGAATCTAATCGAGGGGTTCGGGGTGATTTATATATAGAATAACAGACACCCGGGAGTGAGTTACAGACTGGAATCTAATCGAGGGGTTCGGGGTGTTTTATATATAGAATAACAGATAAACGGGAGTGAGTTAAAGACTGGAATCGAATCGAGGGGTTCGGGGTGGTTTATATATAGAATAACAGATACCCGGGAGTGAGTTACAGACTGGAATCTAATCCAGGGGTTCGGGGTGGTTTATATATAGAATAACAGATACCCGGGAGTGAGTTACAGACTGGAATCTAATCGAGGGGTTCGGGGTGGGTTTATATATAGAATAAGAGATACACAGGGATGAGTTACAGACTGGAATCTAATCGAGGGGTTCGGGGGGTTTATATATAGAATAACAGATACCCGGTAGTGAGTTGCAGACTGGAATCTAATCGAGGGTTTCAGGGGGGTTTATAAATAGAATAACAGATACCCGGGAGTGAGTTACAGACTGGAATCTAATCGAGGGGTTCGGGGTGGTTTATATATAGAATAACAGATACCCGGGAGTGAGTTACAGGCTGGAATCTAATCGAGGGGTTCGGGGTGGGTTATATATAGAATAACAGATACCCGGGAGTGAGTTACAGACTGGAATCTAATCGAGGGGTTCGGTGGGGTTGATATATAGAATAACAGATACCCGGGAGTGAGTTACAGACTGGAATCTAATCGAGGGGTTCGGGGGGGTTTATATATGGAATAACAGATACCCCGGAGTGAGTTACAGACTGGAATCTAATCGAGGTGTTCAGGTGGTTTATATATAGAATAACAGATTCCCGGGAGTGAGTTACAGACCGGAATCTAATCGAGGGGTTCGGGGAGATTTATATACAGAATAACAGACACCCAGGAGTGAGTTACAGACTGGAATCTAATCGAGGGGTTCGGGGTGTTTTATATATAGAATAACAGATACCCGGGAGTGAGTTAAAGACTGGAATCTAATCGAGGGGTTCGGGGTGGTTTATATATAGAATAACAGATACCCGGGAGTGAGTTACAGACTGGAATCTAATCGAGGTGTTCGGGGTGGTTTATATACAGAATAACAGATACCCGGGAGTGAGTTACAGACTGGAATCTAATCGAGGGGCTCGGGGTGGTTTATACATAGAATAACAGATACCCGGGAGTGAGTTACAAACTTGAATCTTATCGAGGGGTTTCGGGGTGGTTTATATATAGAATAACAGATACCCGGGAGTGAGTTACAGACTGGAATCTAATCGAGGGGTTCGGGGTGGTTTATATATAGAATAACAGACACCCGGGAGTGAGTTACAGACTGGAATCTAATCGAGGGGTTCGGGGTGGTTTATATATAGAATAACAGATACCCGGGAGTGAGTTACAGACTGGAATCTAATCGAGGGGTTCGGGGGGGTTTATATATAGAATAACAGAAACCCGGGAGAGAGTTAGAGACTGGAATCTAATCGAGGGGTTTCGGGGGGTTTATATATATAATAACAGATACCCGGGAGTGAGTTACAGACTGGAATCTAATCGAGGTGTTCGGGGTGGTTTATATATAGAATAACAGATACCCGGGAGTGAGTTACTGACTGGAATCTAATCGAGGGGTTCGTTGGGGTTTATATATAGAATAACACATACCCGGGAGTGAGTTACAGACTGGAATCTAATCGAGGGGTTCGGGGTGGTTTATATATAGAATAACAGATACCTGGGAGTGTGTTACAGACTGGAATGTAATCGAGGCGTTCGGGGTGATTTATATATAGAATAACAGATACCCAGGAGTGAGTTACAGACTGGATTCTAATCGAGGGGTTTCGGGTGGGTTTATATATAGAATAACAGATACCCGGGAGTGAGTTACAGACTGGAATCTAATCGAGGGGTTTGGAGTGGTTTACGTATAGAAAAACAGATACCCGGGAGTGAGTTACAGACTGGAATCGAATCGAGGGGTTCAGGGGGTTTATATATAGAATAACAGATACCCGGGAGTGAGTTACAGACTGGAATCAAATCGAGGGGTTCGGGGTGGTTTATATATAGAATAACAGATACCCGGGAGTGAGTTACAGACTGGAATCTAATCGAGGGGTTCGGGGGGGTTTATATATAGAATAACAGAACACGGGAGTGAGTTACAGACTGGAATCTAATCGAGGGGTTCGGGGTGGTTTATATATAGAATAACAGATACCCGGGAGTGAGTTACAGACTGGAATCTAATCGAGGGGTTCGGGGTGGTTTATATATAGAATAACAGATACCCGGGAGTGAGTTACAGACTGGAATCTAATCGAGGCATTCGGGGTGGTTTATATATAGAATAACAGATACCCAGGAGTGAGTTACAGACTGGAATCTAATCGAGGGGTTTCGGGTGGGTTTATATATAGAATAACAGATACCCGGGAGTGAGTTAAAGACTGGAATCTAATCGAGGGGTTCGGAGGGGTTTATATATAGAATAACAGATTCCCGGGAGTGAGTTAAAGACTGGAATCTAATCGAGGCATTCGGGGTGGTTTATATATAGAATATCAGATACCCGGGAGAGAGTTACAGACTGGAAACTAATCGAGGCGTTCGGGGTGGTTTATATATAGAATAACAGATACCCGGGAGTGAGTTACAGACTGGAATCTAATCGAGGGGTTCGGGGTTGTTTATATATAGAATAACAGATACCCGGGAGTGAGTTACAGACTGGAATCTAATCGAGGGGTTCGGGGGGGTTTATATATAGAATAACAGATACCCGGGAGTGAGTTACAGACTGGAATCTAATCCAGGGGTTTCGGCGTGGTTTATATATAGAATAACAGATTCTCGGGAGTGAGTTACAGACTGGAATCGAATCGAGGGGTTCGGGGTGGTTTATATATAGAATAACAGATTCCCGGGATTGAGTTACAGACTGGAATCTAATCGAGGGGTTCGGGGTGGTTTATATATAGAATAACAGATACCCGGGAGTGAGTTACAGACTGGAATCTGATTGAGAGGTTCGGGGTGGTTAATATATAGAATAACAGATACCCGGGAGTGAGTTACAGACTGGAATCTAATCCAGGGGTTTCGGCGTGGTTTATATATAGAATAACAGATACCCGCGGAGTGAGTTACAGACTGGAATTTAATCGAGGGTTTCGAGGTGGTTTATATAAAGAATAACAGATACCCGGGAGTGAGTTACAGACCGGAATCTAATCGAGGGATTCGGGGTGGTTTATATATAGAATAACAGATACTCGGGAGTGAGTTACAGACTGGAATCTAATCAAGGGTTTCGGGGTGGTTTATATATAGAATAACAGATATCCGGGAGTGAGTTACAGACTGGAATCTATTCGAGGGATATGTGGTGGTTTATATATAGAATAACAGATACCCGGGAGTGAGTTACAGACGGGAATCTAATCGAGGCGTTCAGGGAGGTTTATATATAGAATAACAGATACCCGGGAGTGAGTTACAGACTGGAATCTAATCGAGGTGTTCGGGGTGGGTTATGTATAGAATAACAGATACCCGGGAGCGAGTTACAGACTGGAATATAATCGAGGTGTTCGGGGTGTTTTATATATAGAATAACAGATACCCGGGAGTGAGTTACAGACTGGAATCTAATCGAGGTGTTCGGGGTGGGTTATGTATAGAATAACAGATACCCGGGAGTGAGTTACAGACTGGAATCTAATCGAGGGTTTCGGGGGGGTTTATATATGGAATAACAGATACCCGGGAGTGAGTTACAGACTGGAATCAAATCGAGGGGTTCGGGGTGGTTTATATATAGAATAACAGATACCCGGGAGTGAGTTACAGACTGGAATTTAATCGAGGTGTTCAGGTGCTTTATATATAGAATAACAGATTCCCGGGAGTGAGTTACAGCCTGGAATCTAATCGAGGGGTTCGGGGTGATTTATATATAGAATAACAGACACCCGGGAGTGAGTTACAGACTGGAATCTAATCGAGGGGTTCAGGGTGTTTTATATATAGAATAACAGATAAACGTGAGTGAGTTAAAGACTGGAATCGAATCGAGGGGTTCGGGGTGGTTTATATGTAGAATAACAGATACCCGGGAGTGAGTTACAGACTGGAATCTAATCGAGGGGTTCGGGGTGGTTTATATATAGAATAACAGATACCCGGGAGTGAGTTACAGACTGGAATCTAATCCAGGGGTTCGGGGTGGTTTATATATAGAATAACAGATACCCGGGAGTGAGTTACAGACTGGAATCTAATCGAGGGGTTCGGGGTGGTTTATATATAGAATAACAGATACCCGGGAGTGAGTTACAGGCTGGAATCTAATCGAGGGGTTCGGGGTGGGTTATATATAGAATAACAGATACCCGGGAGTGAGTTACAGACTGGAATCTAATCGAGGGGTTCGGTGGGGTTGATATATAGAATAACAGATACCCGGGAGTGAGTTACAGACTGGAATCTAATCGAGGGGTTCGGGGGGGTTTATATATGGAATAACAGATACCCCGGAGTGAGTTACAGACTGGAATCTAATCGAGGTGTTCAGGTGGTTTATATATAGAATAACAGATTCCCGGGAGTGAGTTACAGACTGGAATCTAATCGAGGGGTTCGGGGAGATTTATATATAGAATAACAGACACCCAGGAGTGAGTTACAGACTGGAATCTAATCGAGGGGTTCGGGGTGTTTTATATATAGAATAACAGATACACGGGAGTGAGTTAAAGACTGGAATCTAATCGAGGGGTTCGGGGTGGTTTATATATAGAATAACAGATACCCGGGAGTGAGTTACAGACTGGAATCTAATCGAGGTGTTCGGGGTGGTGTATATACAGAATAACAGATACCCGGGAGTGAGTTACAGACTGGAACCTAATCGAGGGGCTCGGGGTGGTTTATACATAGAATAACAGAAACCCGGGAGTGAGTTACAGACTGGAATCTAATCGAGGGGTTCGTTGGGGTTTATATATAGAATAACAGATACCTGGGAGTGTGTTACAGACTGGAATCTAATCGAGGGGTTCGGGGTGGTTTATATATAGAATAACAGACACCCGGGAGTGAGTTACAGACTGGAATCTAATCGAGGGGTTCGGGGTGGTTTATATATAGAATAACAGATTCCCGGGAGTGAGTTACAGACTGGAATCTAATCGAGGGGTTCGGGGGGGTTTATATATAGAATAACAGAAACCCGGGAGAGAGTTAGAGACTGGAATCTAATCGAGGGGTTTCGGGGGGTTTATATATATAATAACAGATACCCGGGAGTGAGTTACAGACTGGAATCTAATCGAGGTGTTCGGGGTGGTTTATATATAGAATAACAGATACCCGGGAGTGAGTTACAGACTGGAATCTAATCGAGGGGTTCGTTGGGGTTTATATATAGAATAACAGATACCTGGGAGTGTGTTACAGACTGGAATGTAATCGAGGCGTTCGGGGTGATTTATATATAGAATAACAGATACCCAGGAGTGAGTTACAGACTGGATTCTAATCGAGGGGTTTCGGGTGGGTTTATATATAGAATAACAGATACCCGGGAGTGAGTTACAGACTGGAATCTAATCGAGGGGTTTGGAGTGGTTTACGTATAGAATAAAAGATACCCGGGAGTGAGTTACAGACTGGAATCGAATCGAGGGGTTCAGGGGGTTTATATATAGAATAACAGATACCCGGGAGTGAGTTACAGACTGGAATCAAATCGAGGGGTTCGGGGTGGTTTATATATAGAATAACACATACCCGGGAGTGAGTTACAGACTGGAATCTAATCGAGGGGTTCGGGGGGGTTTATATATAGAATAACAGAACACGGGAGTGAGTTACAGACTGGAATCTAATCGAGGGGTTCGGGGTGGTTTATATATAGAATAACAGATACCCGGGAGTGAGTTACAGACTGGAATCTAATCGAGGGGTTCGGGGTGGTTTATATATAGAATAACAGATACCCGGGAGTGAGTTACAGACTGGAATCTAATCGAGGCATTCGGGGTGGTTTATATATAGAATAACAGATACCCAGGAGTGAGTTACAGACTGGATTCTAATCGAGGGGTTTCGGGTGGGTTTATATATAGAATAACAGATACCCGGGAGTGAGTTAAAGACTGGAATCTAATCGAGGGGTTCGGAGGGGTTTATATATAGAATAACAGATTCCCGGGAGTGAGTTAAAGACTGGAATCTAATCGAGGCGTTCGGGGTGGTTTATATATAGAATAACAGATACCCGGGAGTGAGTTACAGACTGGAAACTAATCGAGGCGTTCGGGGTGGTTTATATATAGAATAACAGATACCCGGGAGTGAGTTACAGGCTGGAATCTAATCGAGGGGTTCGGGGTTGTTTATATATAGAATAACAGATACCCGGGAGTGTGTTACAGACTGGAATCTAATCGAGGGGTTCGGGGGGGTTTATATATAGAATAACAGATACGCGGGAGTGAGTTACAGACTGGAATCTAATCCAGAGGTTTCGGCGTGGTTTATATATAGAATAACAGATTCTCGGGAGTGAGTTACAGACTGGAATCGAATCGAGGGGTTCGGGGTGGTTTATATATAGAATAACAGATTCCCGGAATTGAGTTACAGACTGGAATCTAATCGAGGGGTTCGGGGTGGTTTATATATAGAATAACAGATACCCGGGAGTGAGTTACAGACTGGAATCTGATTGAGAGGTTCGGGGTGGTTAATATATAGAATAACAGATACCCGGGAGTGAGTTACAGACTGGAATCTAATCCAGGGGTTTCGGCGTGGTTTATATATAGAATAACAGATACCCGCGGAGTGAGTTACAGACTGGAATTTAATCGAGGGTTTCGAGGTGGTTTATATAAAGAATAACAGATACCCGGGAGTGAGTTACAGACTGGAATCTAATCGAGGGATTCGGGGTGGTTTATATATAGAATAACAGATACTCGGGAGTGAGTTACAGACTGGAATCTAATCGAGGGTTTCGGGGTTGTTTATATATAGAATAACAGATATCCGGGAGTGAGTTACAGACTGGAATCTATTCGAGGGATATGTGGTGGTTTATATATAGAATAACAGATACCCGGGAGTGAGTTACAGACTGGAATCTAATCGAGGGGTATGGGATGGTTTATATATAGAATAACAGATACCCGGGAGTGTGTTACAGACTGGAATCTAATCGAGGGGTATGGGGTGGTTTATATATAGCATAACAGATACCCGGGATTGAGTTACTGACTGGAATGTAATCGAGTGTTTCGGGATGGTTTATATATTGAATAATAGATACCCGGGAGTGAGTTACAGACTGGAATCTAATCGAGGGGTTCGGGGTGGTTTATATATAGAATAACAGATACCCGGGAGTGAGTTACAGACTGGAATCTAATCGAGGGGTTCGGGGGGGTTTATATATAGAATAACCGATACCCGGGAGTGAGTTACAGACTGGAATGTAAGCGAGTGGTTCGGGGGGGTTTATATATAGAATAACAGATACCCGGGAGTGAGTTACAGACTGGAATCGAATCGAGTGGTTTTGGGGGGTTTATATATAGAATAAGAGATACCCGGGAGTGAGTTACAGACTGGAATCTAATCGAGGGGTTCGGGGCGGTTTATATACAGAATAACAGATACCCGGGAGTGAGTTACAGGCTGGAATCTAATCGAGTGGTTCGGGCTGGTTTATATATAGAATAACAGATACCCGGGAGTGAGTTACAGACTGGAATCTAATCGAGAGGTACGATGGGGTTTTATATATAGAATAGCAGATACCCGGGAGTGAGTTACAGACTGGAATCTAATCGAGGGGTTCGGGGTGGTTTATATATAGAATAACAGATACCCGGGAGTGTGTTACAGACTGGAATCTAATCGAGTGGTTCGGGGTGGTTTATATATAGAATAACAGATACCCGAGAGTGAGTTACAGACTGGAATCTAATCGAGGGGCTCGGGGTGTTTTATATATAGAATAACAGATACCCGGGAGTGAGTTACAGACTGGAATCTAATCGAGGCGTTCAGGGAGGTTTATATATAGAATAACAGATACCCGGGAGTGAGTTACAGACTGGAATCAAATCGAGGTGTTCGGGGTGGGTTATGTATAGAATAACAGATACCCGGGAGTGAGTTACAGACTGGAATCTAATCGAGGTGTTCGGGGTGGTTTATATATAGAATAACAGATACCCGGGAGTGAGTTACAGACTGGAATCTAATCGAGGTGTTCGGGGTGGGTTATGTATAGAATAACAGATACCCGGGAGTGAGTTACAGACTGGAATCTAATCGAGGGTTTCGGGGGGGTTTATATATGGAATAACAGATACCCGGGAGTGAGTTACAGACTGGAATCTAATCGAGGGGTTCGGGGTGGTTTATATATAGAATAACAGATACCCGGGAGTGAGTTACAGACTGGAATCTAATCGAGGGGTTCGGGGTGGTTTATATGTAGAATAACAGATACCCGGGAGTGAGTTACAGACTGGAATCTAATCGAGGGGTTCGGGGTGGTTTATATATAGAAAAACAGATACCCGGGAGTGAGTTACAGACTGGAATCTAATCCAGGGGTTCGGGGTGGTTTATATATAGAATAACAGATACCCGGGAGTGAGTTACAGACTGGAATCTAATCGAGGGGTTCGGGGTGGGTTTATATATAGAATAAGAGATACCCAGGGATGAGTTACAGACTGGAATCTAATCGAGGGGTTCGGGGGGTTTATATATATAATAACAGATACCCGGTAGTGAGTTTCAGACTGGAATCTAATCGAGGGATTCAGGGGGGTTTATAAATAGAATAACAGATACCCGGGAGTGAGTTACAGTCTGGAATCTAATCGAGGGGTTCGGGGTGGTTTATATATAGAATAACAGATACCCGGGAGTGAGTTACAGACTGGAATCTAATCGAGGCGCTCGGGGTGGTTTATATATAGAATAACAGATACCCGGGAGTGAGTTACAGACTGGAATCTAATCGAGTGGTTCGGGGTTGTTTATATATAGAATAACAGATACCCGGGAGTGAGTTACAGACTGGAATCTAATCGAGGGGTTCGGGGGGGTTTATATATAGAATAACAGATACCCGTGAGTGAGTTACAGACTGGAATCTAATCGAGGGGTTCGGGGTGGTTTATATATAGAATAACAGATTCTCGGGAGTGAGTTACAGACTGGAATCGAATCGAGGGGTTCGGGGTGGTTTATATATAGAATAACAGATTCCCGGGATTGAGTTACAGACTGGAATCTAATCGAGGGGTTCGGGGTGGTTTATATATAGAATAACAGATACCCGGGATTGAGTTAAAGACTGGAATCTGATTGAGAGGTTCGGGGTGGTTAATATATAGAATAACAGATACCCGGGAGTGAGTTACAGACTGGAATCTAATCCAGGGGTTTCGGCGTGGTTTATATATAGAATAACAGATACCCGCGGAGTGAGTTACAGACTGGAATTTAATCGAGGGTTTCGAGGTGGTTTATATAACGAATAACAGATACCCGGGAGTGAGTTACAGACTGGAATCTAATCGAGGGATTCGGGGTGGTTTATATATAGAATAACAGATACTCGGGAGTGAGTTACAGACTGGAATCTAATCGAGGGTTTCGGGGTGGTTTATATATAGAATAACAGATACCCGGGAGTGAGTTACAGACTGGAATCTAATCGAGGGGTATGGAATGGTTTATATATAGAATAACACATACCCGGGAGTGGGTTACAGACTGGAATCTAATCGAGGGGTATGGGGTGGTTTATATATAGCATAACAGATACCCGGGATTGAGTTACTGACTGGAACGTAATCGAGTGTTTCGGGATGGTTTATATATTGAATAATAGATACCCGGGAGTGAGTTACAGACTGGAATCTAATCGAGGGGTTCGGGGTGGTTTATATATAGAATAACAGATACCCGGGAGTGAGTTACAGACTGGAATCTAATCGAGGGGTTCGGGGGGGTTTATATATAGAATAACAGATACCCGGGAGTGAGTTACAGACTGGAATGTAAGCGAGTGGTTCGGGGGGGTTTATATATAGAATAAGAGATACCCGGGAGTGAGTTACAGACTGGAATCTAATCGAGGGGTTCGGGGCGTTTTATATACAGAATAACAGATACCCGGGAGTGAGTTACAGGCTGGAATCTAATCGAGTGGTTCGGGCTGGTTTATATATAGAATAACAGATACCCGGGAGTGAGTTACAGACTGGAATCTAATCGAGGGGTTCGGGGTGGTTTATATATAGAATAACAGATACCCGGGAGTGTGTTACAGACTGGAATCTAATCGAGTGGTTCGGGGTGGTTTATATATAGAATAACAGATACCCGAGAGTGAGTTACAGACTGGAATCTAATCGAGGGGCTCGGGGTGTTTTATATATAGAATAACAGATACCCGGGAGTGAGTTACAGACTGGAATCTAATCGAGGCGTTCAGGGAGGTTTATATATAGAATAACAGATACCCGGGAGTGAGTTACAGACTGGAATCAAATCGAGGTGTTCGGGGTGGGTTATGTATAGAATAACAGATACCCGGGAGTGAGTTACAGACTGGAATCTAATCGAGGTGTTCGGGGTGGTTTATATATAGAATAACAGATACCCGGGAGTGAGTTACAGACTGGAATCTAATCGAGGTGTTCGGGGTGGGTTATGTATAGAATAACAGATACCCGGGAGTGAGTTACAGACTGGAATCTAATCGAGGGTTTCGGGGGGGTTTATATATGGAATAACAGATACCCGGGAGTGAGTTACAGACTGGAATCTAATCGAGGGGTTCGGGGTGGTTTATATATAGAATAACAGATACCCGGGAGTGAGTTACAGACTGGAATCTAATCGAGGGGTTCGGGGTGGTTTATATGTAGAATAACAGATACCCGGGAGTGAGTTACAGACTGGAATCTAATCGAGGGGTTCGGGGTGGTTTATATATAGAATAACAGATACCCGGGAGTGAGTTACAGACTGGAATCTAATCCAGGGGTTCGGGGTGGTTTATATATAGAATAACAGATACCCGGGAGTGAGTTACAGACTGGAATCTAATCGAGGGGTTCGGGGTGGGTTTATATATAGAATAAGAGATACCCAGGGATGAGTTACAGACTGGAATCTAATCGAGGGGTTCGGGGGGTTTATATATATAATAACAGATACCCGGTAGTGAGTTTCAGACTGGAATCTAATCGAGGGATTCAGGGGGGTTTATAAATAGAATAACAGATACCCGGGAGTGAGTTACAGACTGGAATCTAATCGAGGGGTTCGGGGTGGTTTATATATAGAATAACAGATACCCGGGAGTGAGTTACAGACTGGAATCTAATCGAGGGGTTCGGGGTGGGTTATATATAGAATAACAGATACCCGGGAGTGAGTTACAGACTGGAATCTAATCGAGGGGTTCGGTGGGGTTGATATATAGAATAACAGATACCCGGGAGTGAGTTACAGACTGGAATCTAATCGAGGGGTTCGGGGGGGTTTATATATGGAATAACAGATACCCCGGAGTGAGTTACAGACTGGAATCTAATCGAGGTGTTCAGGTGGTTTATATATAGAATAACAGATTCCCGGGAGTGAGTTACAGACTGGAATCTAATCGAGGGGTTCGGGGAGATTTATATATAGAATAACAGACACCCAGGAGTGAGTTACAGACTGGAATCTAATCGAGGGGTTCGGGGTGTTTTATATATAGAATAACAGATACCCGGGAGTGAGTTAAAGACTGGAATCTAATCGAGGGGTTCGGGGTGGTTTATATATAGAATAACAGATACCCGGGAGTGAGTTACAGACTGGAATCTAATCGAGGGGTTCGGGGTGGTTTATATATAGAATAACAGACACCCGGGAGTGAGTTACAGACTGGAATCTAATCGAGGGGTTCGGGGTGGATTATATATAGAATAACAGATTCCCGGGAGTGAGTTACAGACTGGAATCTAATCGAGGGGTTCGGGGGGGTTTATCTATAGAATAACAGAAACCCGGGAGAGAGTTACAGACTGGAATCTAATCGAGGGGTTCGGGGTGTTTTATATATAGAATAACAGATACCTGGAAGTGAGTTACAGACTGGAATCTAATCGAGGGGTTTCGGGGGGTTTATATATATAATAACATATACCCGGGAGTGAGTTACAGACTGGAATCTAATCGAGGGGTTCGTTGGGGTTTATATATAGAATAACACATACCCGGGAGTGAGTTACAGACTGGAATCTAATCGAGGGGTTCGGGGTGGTTTATATATAGAATAACAGATACCCGGGAGTGTGTTACAGACTGGAATGTAATCGAGGGGTTCGGGGTGATTTATATATAGAATAACAGAACACGGGAGTGAGTTACAGACTGGAATCTAATCGAGGGGTTCGGGGTGGTTTATATATAGAATAACATATACCCGGGAGTGAGTTACAGACTGGAATCTAATCGAGGGGTTCGGGGTGGTTTATATATAGAATAACAGATACCCGGGAGTGAGTTACAGACTGGAATCTAATCGAGGCATTCGGGGTGGTTTATATATAGAATAACAGATACCCAGGAGTGAGTTACAGACTGGATTCTAATCGAGGGGTTTCGGGTGGGTTTATATATAGAATAACAGATACCCGGGAGTGAGTTAAAGACTGGAATCTAATCGAGGGGTTCGGAGGGGTTTATATATAGAATAACAGATTCCCGGGAGTGAGTTAAAGACTGGAATCTAATCGAGGCGTACGGGGTGGTTTATGTATAGAATAACAGATACCCGGGAGTGAGTTACAGACTGGAATCTAATCGAGGGGTTCAGGGGGTTTATCTATAGAATAACAGATACCCGGGAGTGAGTTACAGACTGGAATCTAATCGAGGCGTTCTGGGTGGTTTATATATAGAATAACAGATACCCGGGAGTGAGTTACAGACTGGAATCTAATCGAGGCGTTCGGGGTGGTTTATATATAGAATAACAGATACCCGGGAGTGAGTTACAGACTGGAATCTAATCGAGGCGTTCGGGGTGGTTTATATATAGAATAACAGATACCCGGGAGTGAGTTACAGACTGGAATCTAATCGAGGGGTTCGGGGTGGTTTATATATAGAATAACAGATTCCCGGGATTGAGTTACAGACTGGAATCTAATCGAGGGGTTCGGGGTGGTTTATACATAGAATAACAGATACCCGGGAGTGAGTTACAGACTGGAATCTAATCGAGGGGTTCGGGGTGGTTTATATATAGAATAACAGAAACCCGGGAGTGAGTTACAGACTGGAATCTAATCCAGGGGTTTCGGCGTGGTTTATATATAGAATAACAGATACCCGCGGAGTGAGTTACAGACTGGAATTTAATCGAGGGTTTTGAGGTGGTTTATATAAAGAATAACAGATACCCGGGAGTGAGTTACAGACTGGAATCTAATCGAGGGGCTCGGGGTGGTTTATACATAGAATAACAGATACCCGGGAGTGAGTTACAGACTTGAATCTTATCGAGGGGTTTCGGGGTGGTTTATATATAGAATAACAGATACCCGGGATTGAGTTACAGACTGGAATCTAATCGAGGGGTTCGGGGTGGTTTATATATAGAATAACAGACACCCGGGAGTGAGTTACAGACTGGAATCTAATCGAGGGGTTCGGGGTGGTTTATATATAGAATAACAGATTCCCGGGAGTGAGTTACAGACTGGAATCTAATCGAGGGGTTCGGGGGGGTTTATATATAGAATAACAGAAACCCGGGAGAGAGTTAGAGACTGGAATCTAATCGAGGGGTTTCGGGGGGTTTATATATATAATAACAGATACCCGGGAGTGAGTTACAGACTGGAATCTAATCGAGGTGTTCGGGGTGGTTTATATATAGAATAACAGATACCCGGGAGTGAGTTACAGACTGGAATCTAATCGAGGGGTTCGTTGGGGTTTATATATAGAATAACACATACCCAGGATTGAGTTACAGACTGGAATCTAATCGAGGGGTTCGGGGTGGTTTATATATAGAATAACAGATACCTGGGAGTGTGTTACAGAACAGAATGTAATCGAGGCGTTCGGGGTGATTTATATATAGAATAACAGATACCCAGGAGTGAGTTACAGACTGGATTCTAATCGAGGGGTTTCGGGTGGGTTTATATATAGAATAACAGATACCCGGGAGTGAGTTACAGACTGGAATCTAATCGAGGGGTTTGGAGTGGTTTACGTATAGAATAACAGATACCCGGGAGTGAGTTACAGACTGGAATCGAATCGAGGGGTTCAGGGGGTTTATATATAGAATAACAGATACCCGGGAGTGAGTTACAGACTGGAATCAAATCGAGGGGTTCGGGGTGGTTTATATATAGAATAACAGATACCCGGGAGTGAGTTACAGACTGGAATCTAATCGAGGGGTTCGGGGGGGTTTATATATAGAATAACAGAACACGGGAGTGAGTTACAGACTGGAATCTAATCGAGGGGTTCGGGGTGGTTTATATATACAATAACAGATACCCGGGAGTGAGTTACAGACTGGAATCAAATCGAGGGGTTCGGGGTGGTTTATATATAGAATAACAGATACCCGGGAGTGAGTTACAGACTGGAATCTAATCGAGGCATTCGGGGTGGTTTATATATAGAATAACAGATACCCAGGAGTGAGTTACAGACTGGATTCTAATCGAGGGGTTTCGGGTGGGTTTATATATAGAATAACAGATACCCGGGAGTGAGTTAAAGACTGGAATCTAATCGAGGGGTTCGGAGGGGTTTATATATAGAATAACAGATTCCAGGGAGTGAGTTAAAGACTGGAATCTAATCGAGGCGTTCGGGGTGGTTTATATATAGAATAACAGATACCCGGGAGTGAGTTACAGACTGGAAACTAATCGAGGCGTTCGGGGTGGTTTATATATAGAATAACAGATACCCGGGAGTGAGTTACAGACTGGAATCTAATCGAGGGGTTCGGGGTTGTTTATATATAGAATAACAGATACCCGGGAGTGAGTTACAGACTGGAATCTAATCGAGGGGTTCGGGGGGGTTTATATATAGAATAACAGATACCCGGGAGTGATTTACAGACTGGAATCTAATCCAGGGGTTTCGGCGTGGTTTATATATAGAATAACAGATTCTCGGGAGTGAGTTACAGACTGGAATCGAATCGAGGGGTTCGGGGTGGTTTATATATAGAATAACAGATTCCCGGGATTGAGTTACAGACTGGAATCTAATCGAGGGGTTCGGGGTGGTTTATATATAGAATAACAGATACCCGGGAGTGAGTTACAGACTGGAATCTGATTGAGAGGTTCGGGGTGGTTAATATATAGAATAACAGATACCCGGGAGGGAGTTACAGACTGGAATCTAATCCAGGGGTTTCGGCGTGGGTTATATATAGAATAACAGATACCCGCGGAGTGAGTTACAGACTGGAATTTAATCGAGGGTTTCGAGGTGGTTTATATAAAGAATAACAGATACCCGGGAGTGAGTTACAGACTGGAATCTAATCGAGGGATTCGGGGTGGTTTATATATAGAATAAATGATACTCGGGAGTGAGTTACAGACTGGAATCTAATCGAGGGTTTCGGGGTGGTTTATATATAGAATAACAGATATCCGGGAGTGAGTTACAGACTGGAATCTATTCGAGGGATATGTGGTGGTTTATATATAGAATAACAGATACCCGGGAGTGAGTTACAGACTGGAATCTAATCGAGGGGTATGGGATGGTTTATATATAGAATAACAGATACCCGGGAGTGTGTTACAGACTGGAATCTAATCGAGGGGTATGGGGTGGTTTATATATAGCATAACAGATACCCGGGATTGAGTTACTGACTGGAATGTAATCGAGTGTTTCGGGATGGTTTATATATTGAATAATAGATACCCGGGAGTGAGTTACAGACTGGAATCTAATCGAGGGGTACGGGGGGGTTTATATATAGAATAACAGATACCCGGGAGTGAGTTACAGACTGGAATGTAAGCGAGTGGTTCGGGGGGGGTTTATATATAGAATAACAGATACCCCGGAGTGAGTTACAGACTGGAATCGAATCGAGTGGTTTTGGGGGGTTTATATATAGAATAAGAGATACCCGGGAGTGAGTTACAGACTAGAATCTAATCGAGATGTACGATGGGGTTTTATATATAGAATAGCAGATACCCGGGAGTGAGTTACAGACTGGAATCTAATCGAGGGGTTCGGGGTGGTTTATATATAGAATAACAGATACCCGGGAGTGTGTTACAGACTGGAATCTAATCGAGTGGTTCGGGGTGGTTTATATATAGAATAACAGATACCCGGGAGTGTGTTACAGACTGGAATCTAATCGAGTGGTTCGGGGTGGTTTATATATAGAATAACAGATACCCGAGAGTGAGTTACAGACTGGAATCTAATCGAGGGGCTCGGGGTGTTTTATATATAGAATAACAGATACGCGGGAGTGAGTTACAGACTGGAATCTAATCGAGGCGTTCAGGGAGGTTTATATATAGAATAACAGATACCCGGGAGTGAGTTACAGACTGGAATCTAATCGAGGTGTTCGGGGTGGGTTATGTATAGAATAACAGATACCCGGGAGTGAGTTACAGACTGGAATTTAATCGAGGGTTTCGAGCTGGTTTATATAAAGAATAACAGATACCCGGGAGTGAGTTACAGACTGGAATCTAATCGAGGGATTCGGGGTGGTTTATATATAGAATAACAGATACTCGGGAGTGAGTTACAGACTGGAATCTAATCGAGGGTTTCGGGGTGGTTTATATATAGAATAACAGATATCCGGGAGTGAGTTACAGACTGGAATCTATTCGAGGGATATGTGGTGGTTTATATATAGAATAACAGATACCCGGGAGTGAGTTACAGACTGGAATCTAATCGAGGGGGTATGGGATGGTTTATATATAGAATAACAGATACCCGGGAGTGGGTTACAGACTGGAATCTAATCGAGGGGTATGGGGTGGTTTATATATAGCATAACAGATACCCGGGATTGAGTTACTGACTGGAATGTAATCGAGTGTTTCGGGATGGTTTATATATTGAATAATAGATACCCGGGAGTGAGTTACAGACTGGAATCTAATCGAGGGGTTCGGGGTGGTTTATATATAGAATAACAGATACCCGGGAGTGAGTTACAGACTGGAATCTAATCGAGGGGTTCGGGGGGGGTTTATATATAGAATAACAGATACCCGGGAATGAGTTACAGACTGGAATGTAAGCGAGTGGTTCGGGGGGGTTTATATATAGAATAACAGACACCCGGGAGTGAGTTACAGACTGGAATCGAATCGAGTGGTTTTGGGGGGGTTTATATATAGAATAAGAGATACCCGGGAGTGAGTTACAGACTGGAATCTAATCGAGGGGTTCGGGGCGGTTTATATACAGAATAACAGATACCCGGGAGTGAGTTACAGGCTGGAATCTAATCGAGTGGTTCGGGCTGGTTTATATATAGAATAACAGATACCCGGGAGTGAGTTACAGACTGGAATCTAATCGAGAGGTACGATGGGGTTTTATATATAGAATAGCAGATACCCGGGAGTGAGTTACAGACTGGAATCTAATCGAGGGGTTCGGGGTGGTTTATATATAGAATAACAGATACCCGGGAGTGTGTTACAGACTGGAATCTAATCGAGTGGTTCGGGGTGGTTTATATATAGAATAACAGATACCCGAGAGTGAGTTACAGACTGGAATCTAATCGAGGGGCTCGGGGTGTTTTATATATAGAATAACAGATACCCGGGAGTGAGTTACAGACTGGAATCTAATCGAGGCGTTCAGGGAGGTTTATATATAGAATAACAGATACCCGGGAGTGAGTTACAGACTGGAATCTAATCGAGGTGTTCGGGGTGGGTTATGTATAGAATAACAGATACCCGGGAGTGAGTTACAGACTGGAATCTAATCGAGGTGTTCGGGGTGGTTTATATATAGAATAACAGATACCCGGGAGTGAGTTACAGACTGGAATCTAATCGAGGTGTTCGGGGTGGGTTATGTATAGAATAACAGATACCCGGGAGTGAGTTACAGACTGGAATTAAATCGAGGGTTTCGGGGGGGTTTATATATGGAATAACAGATACTCGGGAGTGAGTTACAGACTGGAATCTAATCGAGGGGTTCGGGGTGGTTTATATATAGAATAACAGATACCCGGGACTGAGTTACAGACTGGAATCTAATCGAGGGGTTCGGGGTGGTTTATATGTAGAATAACAGATACCCGGGAGTGAGTTACAGACTGGAATCTAATCGAGGGGTTCGGGGTGGTTTATATATAGAATAACAGATACCCGGGAGTGAGTTACAGACTGGAATCTAATCGAGGGGTTCGGGGTGGGTTTATATATAGAATAAGAGATACCCAGGGATGAGTTACAGACTGGAATCTAATCGAGGGGTTCGGGGGCTTTATATATAGAATAACAGATACCCGGTAGTGAGTTTCAGACTGGAATCTAATCGAGGGATTCAGGGGGGTTTATAAATAGAATAACAGATACCCGGGAGTGAGTTACAGACTGGAATCTAATCGAGGGGTTCGGGGTGGTTTATATATAGAATAACAGATACCCGGGAGTGAGTTACAGACTGGAATCTAATCGAGGGGTTCGGGGTGGGTTATATATAGAATAACAGATACCCGGGAGTGAGTTACAGACTGGAATCTAATCGAGGGGTTCGGTGGGGTTGATATATAGAATAACAGATACCCGGGAGTGAGTTACAGACTGGAATCTAATCGAGGGGTTCGGGGGGGTTTATATATGGAATAACAGATACCCCGGAGTGAGTTACAGACTGGAATCTAATCGAGGTGTTCAGGTGGTTTATATATAGAATAACAGATTCCCGGGAGTGAGTTACAGACTGGAATCTAATCGAGGGGTTCGGGGAGATTTATATATAGAATAACAGACACCCAGGAGTGAGTTACAGAATGGAATCTAATCGAGGGGTTCGGGGTGTTTTATATATAGAATAACAGATACCCGGGAGTGAGTTAAAGACTGGAATCTAATCGAGGGGTTCGGGGTGGTTTATATATAGAATAACAGATACCCGGGAGTGAGTTACAGACTGGAATCTAATCGAGGGGTTCGGGGTGGTTTATATATAGAATAACAGACACCCGGGAGTGAGTTACAGACTGGAATCTAATCGAGGGGTTCTGGGTGGATTATATATAGAATAACAGATTCCCGGGAGTGAGTTACAGACTGGAATCTAATCGAGGGGTTCGGGGGGGTTTATCTATAGAATAACAGAAACACGGGAGAGAGTTACAGACTGGAATCTAATCGAGGGGTTTCGGGGGGGTTTATATATATAATAACAGATACCCGGGAGTGTGTTACAGACTGGAATCTAATCGAGGGGTTCGTTGGGTTTAATATATAGAATAACACATACCCGGGAGTGAGTTAAAGACTGGAATCTAATCGAGGCGTTCGGGGTGGTTATGTATAGAATAACAGATACCCGGGAGTGAGTTACAGACTGGAATCTAATCGAGGGGTTCAGGGGGTTTATCTATAGAATAACAGATACCCGGGAGTGAGTTACAGACTGGAATCTAATCGAGGCGTTCAGGGTGGTTTATATATAGAATAACAGATACCCGGGAGTGAGTTACAGACTGGAATCTAATCGAGGCGTTCGGGGTGGTTTATATATAGAATAACAGATACCCGGGAGTGAGTTACAGACTGGAATCTAATCGAGGCGTTCGGGGTGGTTTATATATAGAATAACAGATACCCGGGAGTGAGTTACAGACTGGAATCTAATCGAGGGGTTCGGGGTGGTTTATATATAGAATAACAGATTCCCGGGATTGAGTTACAGACTGGAATCTAATCGAGGGGTTCGGGGTGCTTTATATATAGAATAACAGATACCCGGGAGTGAGTTACAGACTGGAATCTAATCGAGGGGTTCGGGGTGGATTATATATAGAATAACAGATTCCCGGGAGTGAGTTACAGACTGGAATCTAATCGAGGGGTTCGGGGGGGTTTATCTATAGAATAACAGAAACCCGGGAGAGAGTTAAAGACTGGAATCTAATCGAGGGGTTTCGGGGGGTTTATATATATAATAACAGATACCCGGGAGTGAGTTACAGACTGGAATCTAATCGAGGGGTTCGTTGGGGTTTATATATAGAATAACACATACCCGGGAGTGAGTTACAGACTGGAATCTAATCGAGGGGTTCGGGGTGGTTTATATATAGAATAACAGATACCCGGGAGTGTGTTACAGACTGGAATGTAATCGAGGGGTTCGGGGTGATTTATATATAGAATAACAGAACACGGGAGTGAGTTACAGACTGGAATCTAATCGAGGGGTTCGGGGAGGTTTATATATAGAATAACAGATACCCGGGAGTGAGTTACAGACTGGAATCTAATCGAGGGGTTCGGGGTGGTTTATATATAGAATAACAGATACCCGGGAGTGAGTTACAGACTGGAATCTAATCGAGGCATTCGGGGTGGTTTATATATAGAATAACAGATACCCAGGAGTGAGTTACAGACTGGATTCTAATCGAGGGGTTTCGGGTGGGTTTATATATAGAATAACAGATACCCGGGAGTGAGTTAAAGACTGGAATCTAATCGAGGGGTTCGGAGGGGTTTATATATAGAATAACAGATTCCCGGGAGTGAGTTAAAGACTGGAATCTAATCGAGGCGTTCGGGGTGGTTATGTATAGAATAACAGATACCCGGGAGTGAGTTACAGACTGGAATCTAATCGAGGGGTTCAGGGGGTTTATCTATAGAATAACAGATACCCGGGAGTGAGTTACAGACTGGAATCTAATCGAGGCGTTCAGGGTGGTTTATATATAGAATAACAGATACCCGGGAGTGAGTTACAGACTGGAATCTAATCGAGGCGTTCGGGGTGGTTTATATATAGAATAACAGATACCCGGGAGTGAGTTACAGACTGGAATCTAATCGAGGCGTTCGGGGTGGTTTATATATAGAATAACAGATACCCGGGAGTGAGTTACAGACTGGAATCTAATCGAGGGGTTCGGGGTGGTTTATATATAGAATAACAGATTCCCGGGATTGAGTTACAGACTGGAATCTAATCGAGGGGTTCGGGGTGCTTTATATATAGAATAACAGATACCCGGGAGTGAGTTACAGACTGGAATCTAATCGAGGGGTTCGGGGTGGTTTATATATAGAATAACAGATACCCGGGAGTGAGTTACAGACTGGAATCTAATCCAGGGGTTTCGGCGTGGTTTATATATAGAATAACAGATACCCGCGGAGTGAGTTACAGACTGGAATTTAATCGAGGGTTTTGAGGTGGTTTATATAAAGAATAACAGATACCCGGGAGTGAGTTACAGACTGGAATCTAATCGAGGGGCTCGGGGTTGTTTATACATAGAATAACAGATACCCGGGAGTGAGTTACAGACTTGAATCTTATCGAGGGGTTTCGGGGTGGTTTATATATAGAATAACAGATACCCGGGATTGAGTTACAGACTGGAATCTAATCGAGGGGTTCGGGGTGGTTTATATATAGAATAACAGACACCCGGGAGTGAGTTACAGACTGGAATCTAATCGAGGGGTTCGGGGTGGTTTATATATAGAATAACAGATTCCCGGGAGTGAGTTACAGACTGGAATCTAATCGAGGGGTTCGGGGGGGTTTATCTATAGAATAACAGAAACCCGGGAGAGAGTTACAGACTGGAATCTAATCGAGGGGTTTCGGGGGGTTTATATATAGAATAACACATACCCGGGAGTGAGTTACAGACTGGAATCGAATCGAGGGGTTCGTTGGGGTTTATATATAGAATAACACATACCCGGGAGTGAGTTACAGACTGGAATCTAATCGAGGGGTTCGGGGTGGTTTATATATAGAATAGCAGATACCTGGGAGTGTGTTACAGACTGGAATGTAATCGAGGCGTTCGGGGTGATTTATATATAGAATAACAGATACCCAGGAGTGAGTTAGAGACCGGATTCTAATCGAGGGGTTTCGGGTGGGTTTATATATAGAATAACAGATACCCGGGAGTGAGTTACAGACTGGAATCTAATCGAGGGGTTTGGAGTGGTTTACGTATAGAATAACAGATACCCGGGAGTGAGTTACAGACTGGAATCGAATCGAGGGGTTCAGGGGGTTTATATATAGAATAACAGATACCCGGGAGTGAGTTACAGACTGGAATCAAATCGAGGGGTTCGGGGTGGTTTATATATAGAATAACAGATACCCGGGAGTGAGTTACAGACTGGAATCTAATCGAGGGGTTCGGGGGGGTTTATATATAGAATAACAGAACACGGGAGTGAGTTACAGATTGGAATCTAATCGAGGGGTTCGGGGTGGTTTATATATAGAATAACAGATACCCGGGAGTGAGTTAAAGACTGGAATCTAATCGAGGGTTTCGGAGGGGTTTATATATAGAATAACAGATTCCCGGGAGTGAGTTAAAGACTGGAATCTAATCGAGGCGTTCGGGGTGGTTTATATATAGAATAACAGATACCCGGGAGTGAGTTACAGACTGGAAACTAATCGAGGCGTTCGGGGTGGTTTATAAATAGAATAACAGATACCCGGGAGTGAGTTACAGACTGGAATCTAATCGAGGGGTTCGGGGTTGTTTATATATAGAATAACAGATACCCGGGAGTGAGTTACAGACTGGAATCTAAACGAGGGGTTCGGGGGGGTTTATATATAGAATAACAGATACCCGGGAGTGATTTACAGACTGGAATCTAATCCAGGGGTTTCGGCGTGGTTTATATATAGAATAACAGATTCTCGGGAGCGAGTTACAGACTGGAATCGAATCGAGGGGTTCGGGGTGGTTTATATATAGAATAACAGATTCCCGGGATTGAGTTACAGACTGGAATCTAATCGAGGGGTTCGGGGTGGTTTATATATAGAATAACAGATACCCGGGAGTGAGTTACAGACTGGAATCTGATTGAGAGGTTCGGGGTGGTTAATATATAGAATAACAGATACCCGGGAGTGAGTTACAGACTGGAATCTAATCCAGGGGTTTCGGCGTGGGTTATATATAGAATAACAGATACCCGCGGAGTGAGTTACAGACTGGAATTTAATCGAGGGTTTCGAGGTGGTTTATATAAAGAATAACAGATACCCGGGAGTGAGTTACAGACTGGAATCTAATCGAGGGATTCGGGGTGGTTTATATATAGAATAACAGATACTCGGGAGTGAGTTACAGACTGGAATCTAATCGAGGGTTTCGGGGTGGTTTATATATAGAATAACAGATATCCGGGAGTGAGTTACAGACTGGAATCTATTCGAGGGATATGTGGTGGTTTATATATAGAATAACAGATACCCGGGAGTGAGTTACAGACTGGAATCTAATCGAGGGGTATGGGATGGTTTATATATAGAATAACAGATACCCGGGAGTGTGTTACAGACTGGAATCTAATCGAGGGGTATGGGGTGGTTTATATATAGCATAACAGATACCCGGGATTGAGTTACTGACTGGAATGTAATCGAGTGTTTCGGGATGGTTTATATATTGAATAATAGATACCCGGGAGTGAGTTACAGACTGGAATCTAATCGAGGGGTTCGGGGTGGTTTATATATAGAATAACAGATACCCGGGAGTGAGTTACAGACTGGAATCTAATCGAGGGGTTCGGTGGGGTTTATACATAGAATAACAGATACCCGGGAGTGAGTTACAGACTGGAATGTAAGCGAGTGGTTCGGGGGGGTTTATATATAGAATAACAGATACCCGGGAGTGAGTTACAGACTGGAATCTAATCGAGGGGTTCGGGGTGGTTTATATATAGAATAACAGATACCCGGGAGTGTGTTACAGACTGGAATCTAATCGAGTGGTTCGGGGTGGTTTATATATAGAATAACAGATACCCGAGAGTGAGTTACAGACTGGAATCTAATCGAGGGGCTCGGGGTGTTTTATATATAGAATAACAGATACCCGGGAGTGAGTTACAGACTGGAATCTAATCGAGGCGTTCAGGGAGGTTTATATATAGAATAACAGATACCCGGGAGTGAGTTACAGACTGGAATCTAATCGAGGTGTTCGGGGTGGGTTATGTCTAGAATAACAGATACCCGGGAGTGAGTTACAGACTGGAATCTAATCGAGGTGTTCGGGGTGGTTTATATATAGAATAACAGATACCCGGGAGTGAGTTACAGACTGGAATCTAATCGAGGCATTCGGGGTGGTTTATATATAGAATAACAGATACCCAGGAGTGAGTTACAGACTGGATTCTAATCGAGGGGTTTCGGGTGGGTTTATATATAGAATAACAGATACCCGGGAGTGAGTTAAAGACTGGAATCTAATCGAGGGGTTCGGAGGGGTTTATATATAGAATAACAGATTCCCGGGAGTGAGTTAAAGACTGGAATCTAATCGAGGCGTTCGGGGTGGTTTATATATAGAATAACAGATACCCGGGAGTGAGTTACAGACTGGAATCTAATCGAGGGGTTCAGGGGGTTTATCTATAGAATAACAGATACCCGGGAGTGAGTTACAGACTGGAATCTAATCGAGGCGTTCAGGGTGGTTTATATATAGAATAACAGATACCCGGGAGTGAGTTACAGACTGGAATCTAATCGAGGCGTTCGGGGTGGTTTATATATAGAATAACAGATACCCGGGAGTGAGTTACAGACTGGAATCTAATCGAGGCGTTCGGGGTGGTTTATATATAGAATAACAGATACCCGGGAGTGAGTTACAGACTGGAATCTAATCGAGGGGTTCGGGGTGGTTTATATATAGAATAACAGATTCCCGGGATTGAGTTACAGACTGGAATCTAATCGAGGGGTTCGGGGTGGTTTATATATAGAATAACAGGTACCCGGGAGTGAGTTACAGACTGGAATCTAATCGAGGGGTTCGGGGTGGTTTATATATAGAATAACAGATACCCGGGAGTGAGTTACAGACTGGAATCTAATCCAGGCGTTTCGGCGTGATTTATATATAGAATAACAGGTACCCGCGGTGTGAGTTACAGAGTGGAATTTAATCGAGGGTTTTGAGGTGGTTTATATAAAGAATAACAGATACCCGGGAGTGAGTTACAGACTGGAATCTAATCGAGGGGCTCGGGGTGGTTTATACATAGAATAACAGATACCCGGGAGTGAGTTACAGACTGGAATCTTATCGAGGGGTTTCGGGGTGGTTTATATATAGAATAACAGATACCCGGGATTGAGTTACAGACTGGAATCTAATCGAGGGGTTCGGGGTGGTTTATATATAGAATAACAGACACCCGGGAGTGAGTTACAGACTGGAATCTAATCGAGGGGTTCGGGGTGGTCTATATATAGAATAACAGATTCCCGGGAGTGAGTTACAGACTGGAATCTAATCGAGGGGTTCGGGGGGGTTTATATATAGAATAACAGAAACCCGGGAGAGAGTTAGAGACTGGAATCTAATCGAGGGCTTTCGGGGGGTTTATATATATAATAACAGATACCCGGGAGTGAGTTACAGACTGGAATCTAATCGAGGTGTTCGGGGTGGTTTATATATAGAATAACAGATACCCGGGAGTGAGTTACAGACTGGAATCTAATCGAGGGGTTCGGGGTGGTTTATATATAGAATAACAGATACCTGGGAGTGTGTTACAGACTGGAATGTAATCGAGGCGTTCGGGGTGATTTATATATAGAATAACAGATACCCAGGAGTGAGTTACAGACTGGATTCTAATCGAGGGGTTTCGGGTGGGTTTATATATAGAATAACAGATACCCGGGAGTGAGTTACAGACTGGAATCTAATCGAGGGGTTTGGAGTGGTTTACGTATAGAATAACAGATACCCGGGAGTGAGGTACAGACTGGAATCGAATCGAGGGGTTCAGGGGGTTTATATATAGAATAACAGATACCCGGGAGTGATTTACAGACTGGAATCAAATCGAGGGGTTCGGGGTGGTTTATATATAGAATAACACATACCCGGGAGTGAGTTACAGACTGGAATCTAATCGAGGGGTTCGGGGGGGTTTATATATAGAATAACAGAACACGGGAGTGAGTTACAGACTGGAATCTAATCGAGGGGTTCGGGGTGGTTTATATATAGAATAACGGATACCCGGGAGTGAGTTACAGACTGGAATCTAATCGAGGGGTTCGGGGTGGTTTATATATAGAATAACAGATACCCGGGAGTGAGTTACAGACTGGAATCTAATCGTGGCATTCGGGGTGGTTTATATATAGAATAACAGATACCCAGGAGTGAGTTACAGACTGGATTCTAATCGAGGGGTTTCGGGTGGGTTTATATATAGAATAACAGATACCCGGGAGTGAGTTAAAGACTGGAATCTAATCGAGGGGTTCGGAGGGGTTTATATATAGAATAACAGATTCCCGGGAGTGAGTTAAAGACTGGAATCTAATCGAGGCGTTCGGGGTGGTTTATATATAGAATAACAGATACCCGGGAGTGAGTTACAGACTGGAAACTAATCGAGGCGTTCGGGGTGGTTTATATATAGAATAACAGATACCCGGGAGTGAGTTACAGACTGGAATCTAATCGAGGGGTTCGGGGTTGTTTATATATAGAATAACAGATACCCGGGAGTGAGTTACAGACTGGAATCTAATCGAGGGGTTCGGGGGGGTTTATATATAGAATAACAGATACCCGGGAGTGAGTTACAGACTGGAATCTAATCCAGGGGTTCGGGGTGGTTTATATATAGAATAAGAGATTCTCGGGATTGAGTTACAGACTGGAATCGAATCGAGGGGTTCGGGGTGGTTTATATATAGAATAACAGATTCCCGGGATTGAGTTACAGACTGGAATCTAATCGAGGGGTTCGGGGTGGTTTATATATAGAATAACAGATACCCGGGAGTGAGTTACAGACTGGAATCTGATTGAGAGGTTCGGGGTGGTTAATATATAGAATAACAGATACCCGGGAGTGAGTTACAGACTGGAATCTAATCCAGGGGTTTCGGCGTGGGTTATATATAGAATAACAGATACCCGCGGAGTGAGTTACAGACTGGAATTTAATCGAGGGTTTCGAGGTGGTTTATATAAAGAATAACAGATACCCGGGAGTGAGTTACAGACTGGAATCTAATCGAGGGATTCGGGGTGGTTTATATATAGAATAACAGATACTCGGGAGTGAGTTACAGACTGGAATCTAATCGAGGGTTTCGGGGTGGTTTATATATAGAATAATAGATACCCGGGAGTGAGTTACAGACTGGAATCTAATCGAGGGGTTCGGGGTGGTTTATATATAGAATAACAGATACCCGGGAGTGAGTTACAGACTGGAATCTAATCGAGGGGTTCGGGGGGGTTTATATATAGAATAACAGATACCCGGGAGTGAGTTACAGACTGGAATGTAAGCGAGTGGTTCGGGGGGGTTTATATATAGAATAACAGATACCCGGGAGTGAGTTACAGACTGGAATCGAATCGAGTGGTTTTGGGGGGTTTATATATAGAATAAGAGATACCCGGGAGTGAGTTACAGACTGGAATCTAATCGAGAGGTACGATGGGGTTTTATATATAGAATAGCAGATACCCGGGAGTGAGTTACAGACTGGAATCTAATCGAGGGGTTCGGGGTGGTTTATATATAGAATAACAGATACCCGGGAGTGTGTTACAGACTGGAATCTAATCGAGTGGTTCGGGGTGGTTTATATATAGAATAACAGATACCCGAGAGTGAGTTACAGACTGGAATCTAATCGAGGGGCTCGGGGTGTTTTATATATAGAATAACAGATACCCGGGAGTGAGTTACAGACTGGAATCTAATCGAGGCGTTCAGGGAGGTTTATATATAGAATAACAGATACCCGGGAGTGAGTTACAGACTGGAATCTAATCGAGGTGTTCGGGGTGGGTTATGTATAGAATAACAGATACCCGGGAGTGAGTTACAGACTGGAATCTAATCGAGGTGTTCGGGGTGGTTTATATATAGAATAACAGATACCCGGGAGTGAGTTACAGACTGGAATCTAATCGAGGCATTCGGGGTGGTTTATATATAGAATAACAGATACCCAGGAGTGAGTTACAGACTGGATTCTAATCGAGGGGTTTCGGGTGGGTTTATATATAGAATAACAGATACCCGGGAGTGAGTTAAAGACTGGAATCTAATCGAGGCGTTCGGGGTGGTTTATATATAGAATAACAGATACCCGGGAGTGAGTTACAGACTGGAATCTAATCGAGGGGTTCAGGGGGTTTATCTATAGAATAACAGATACCCGGGAGTGAGTTACAGACTGGAATCTAATCGAGGCGTTCAGGGTGGTTTATATATAGAATAACAGATACCCGGGAGTGAGTTACAGACTGGAATCTAATCGAGGCGTTCGGGGTGGTTTATATATAGAATAACAGGTACCCGGGAGTGAGTTACAGACTGGAATATAATCGAGGCGTTCGGGGTGGTTTATATATAGAATAACAGATACCCGGGAGTGAGTTACAGCCTGGAATCTAATCGAGGGGTTCGGGGTGGTTTATATATAGAATAACAGATTCCCGGGATTGAGTTACAGACTGGAATCTAATCGAGGGGTTCGGGGTGGTTTATATATAGAATAACAGGTACCCGGGAGTGAGTTACAGACTGGAATCTAATCGAGGGGTTCGGGGTGGTTTATATATAGAATAACATATACCCGGGAGTGAGTTACAGACTGGAATCTAATCGAGGGGTTCGGGGTGGTTTATATATAGAATAACATATACCCGGGAGTGAGTTACAGACTGGAATCTAATCCAGGGGTTTCGGCGTGGTTTATATATAGAATAACAGATACCCGCGGTGTGAGTTACAGACTGGAATTTAATCGAGGGTTTTGAGGTGGTTTATATAAAGAATAACAGATACCCGGGAGTGAGTTACAGACTGGAATCTAATCGAGGTGTTCGGGGTGGTTTATATACAGAATAACAGATACCCGGGAGTGAGTAACAGACTGGAATCTAATCGAGGGGCTCGGGGTGGTTTATACATAGAATAACAGATTCCCGGGAGTGAGTTACAGACTTGAATCTTATCGAGGGGTTTCGGGGTGGTTTATATATAGAATAACAGATACCCGGGATTGAGTTACAGACTGGAATCTAATCGAGGGGTTCGGGGTGGTTTATATATAGAATAACAGACACCCGGGAGTGAGTTACAGACTGGAATCTAATCGAGGGGTTCGGCGTGGTTTATATATAGAATAACAGATTCCCGGGAGTGAGTTACAGACTGGAATCTAATCGAGGGGTTCGGGGGGGTTTATATATAGAATAACAGAAACCCGGGAGAGAGTTAGAGACTGGAATCTAATCGAGGGGTTTCGGGGGGTTTATATATATAATAACAGATACCCGGGAGTGAGTTACAGACTGGAATCTAATCGAGGTGTTCGGGGTGGTTTATATATAGAATAACAGATACCCGGGAGTGAGTTGCAGACTGGAATCTAATCGAGGGGTTCGTTGGGGTTTATATATAGAATAACACATACCCGGGAGTGAGTTACAGACTGGAATCTAATCGAGGGGTTCGGGGTGGTTTATATATAGAATAACAGATACCTGGGAGTGTGTTACAGACTGGAATGTAATCGAGGCGTTCGGGGTGATTTATATATAGAATAACAGATACCCAGGAGTGAGTTACAGACTGGATTCTAATCGAGGGGTTTCGGGTGGGTTTATATATAGAATAACAGATACCCGGGAGTGAGTTACAGACTGGAATCTAATCGAGGGGTTTGGAGTGGTTTACGTATAGAATAACCGATACCCGGGAGTGAGTTACAGACTGGAATCGAATCGAGGGGTTCAGGGGGTTTATATATAGAATAACAGATACCCGGGAGTGAGTTACAGACTGGAATCAAATCGAGGGGTTCGGGGTGGTTTATATATAGAATAACAGATACCCGGGAGTGAGTTACAGACTGGAATCTAATCGAGGGGTTCGGGGGGGTTTATATATAGAATAACAGAACACGGGAGTGAGTTACAGACTGGAATCTAATCGAGGGGTTCGGGGTGGTTTATATATAGAATAACAGATACCCGGGAGTGAGTTACAGACTGGAATCTAATCGAGGGGTTCGGGGTGGTTTATATATAGAATAACAGATACCCGGGAGTGAGTTACAGACTGGAATCTAATCGAGGCATTCGGGGTGGTTTATATATAGAATAACAGATACCCAGGATTGAGTTACAGACTGGATTCTAATCGAGGGGTTTCGGGTGGGTTTATATATAGAATAACAGATACCCGGGAGTGAGTTAAAGACTGGAATCTAATCGAGAGGTTCGGAGGGGTTTATATATAGAATAACAGATTCCCGGGAGTGAGTTAAAGACTGGAATCTAATCGAGGCGTTCGGGGTGGTTTATATATAGAATAACAGATACCCGGGAGTGAGTTACAGACTGGAAACTAATCGAGGCGTTCGGGGTGGTTTATATATAGAATAACAGATACCCGGGAGTGAGTTACAGACTGGAATCTAATCAAGGGGTTCGGGGTTGTTTATATATAGAATAACAGATACCCGGGAGTGAGTTACAGACTGGAATCTAATCGAGGGGTTCGGGGGGGTTTATATATAGAATAACAGATACCCGGGAGTGAGTTACAGACTGGAATCTAATCGAGGGGTTCGGGGTGGTTTATATATAGAATAACAGATTCTCGGGAGTGAGTTACAGACTGGAATCGAATCGAGGGGTTCGGGGTGGTTTATATATAGAATAACAGATTCCCGGGATTGAGTTACAGACTGGAATCTAATCGAGGGGTTCGGGGTGGTTTATATATAGAATAACAGATACCCGGGAGTGAGTTACAGACTGGAATCTGATTGAGAGGTTCGGGGTGGTTAATATATAGAATAACAGATACCCGGGAGTGAGTTACAGACTGGAATCTAATCCAGGGGTTTCGGCGTGGTTTATATATAGAATAACAGATACCCGCGGAGTGAGTTACAGACTGGAATTTAATCAAGGGTTTCGAGGTGGTTTATATAAAGAATAACAGATACCCGGGAGTGAGTTACAGACTGGAATCTAATCGAGGGATTCGGGGTGGTTTATATATAGAATAACATATACTCGGGAGTGAGTTACAGACTGGAATCTAATCGAGGGTTTCGGGGTGGTTTATATATAGAATAACAGATATCCGGGAGTGAGTTACAGACTGGAATCTATTCGAGGGATATGTGGTGGTTTATATATAGAATAACAGATACCCGGGAGTGAGTTACAGACTGGAATCTAATCGAGGGGTATGGGATGGTTTATATATAGAATAACAGATACCCGGGAGTGTGTTACAGACTGGAATCTAATCGAGGGTTATGGGGTGGTTTATATATAGCATAACAGATACCCGGGATTGAGTTACTGACTGGAATGTAATCGAGTGTTTCGGGATGGTTTATATATTGAATAATAGATACCCGGGAGTGAGTTACAGACTGGAATCTAATCGAGGGGTTCGGGGTGGTTTATATATAGAATAACAGATACCCGGGAGTGAGTTACAGACTGGAATCTAATCGAGGGGTTCGGGGGGGTTTATATATAGAATAACAGATACCCGGGAGTGAGTTACAGACTGGAATGTAAGCGAGTGGTTCGGGGGGGTTTATATATAGAATAACAGATACCCGGGAGTGAGTTACAGACTGGAATCGAATCGAGTGGTTTTGGGGGGTTTATATATAGAATAAGAGATACCCGGGAGTGAGTTACAGACTGGAATCTAATCGAGAGGTACGATGGGGTTTTATATATAGAATAGCAGATACCCGGGAGTGAGTTACAGACTGGAATCTAATCGAGGGGTTCGGGGTGGTTTATATATAGAATAACAGATACCCGGGAGTGTGTTACAGTCTGGAATCTAATCGAGTGGTTCGGGGTGGTTTATATATAGAATAACAGATACCCGAGAGTGAGTTACAGACTGGAATCTAATCGAGGGGCTCGGGGTGTTTTATATATAGAATAACAGATACCCGGGAGTGAGTTACAGACTGGAATCTAATCGAGGCGTTCAGGGAGGTTTATATATAGAATAACAGATACCCGGGAGTGAGTTACAGACTGGAATCTAATCGAGGTGTTCGGGGTGGGTTATGTATAGAATAACAGATACCCGGGAGTGAGTTACAGACTGGAATCTAATCGAGGTGTTCGGGGTGGTTTATATATAGAATAACAGATACCCGGGAGTGAGTTACAGACTGGAATCTAATCGAGGTGTTCGGGGTGGGTTATGTATAGAATAACAGATACCCGGGAAGGAGTTACAGACTGGAATCTAATCCAGGGTTTCGTGGGGGTTTATATATGGAATAACAGATACCCGGGAGTGAGTTACAGACTGGAATCTAATCGAGGGGTTCGGGGTGGTTTATATATAGAATAACAGATACCCGGGAGTGAGTTACAGACTAGAATCTAATCGAGGGGTTCGGGGTGGTTTATATGTAGAATAACAGATACCCGGGAATGAGTTACAGACAGGAATCTAATCGAGGGGTTCGGGGTGGTTTATATATAGAATAACAGATACCCGGGAGTGAGTTACAGACTGGAATCTAATCCAGGGGTTCGGGGTGGTTTATATATAGAATAACAGATACCCGGGAGTGAGTTACAGACTGGAATCTAATCGAGGGGTTCGGGGTGGGTTTATATATAGAATAAGAGATACCCAGGGATGAGTTACAGACTGGAATCTAATCGAGGGGTTCGGGGGGTTTATATATATAATAACAGATACCCGGTAGTGAGTTTCAGACTGGAATCTAATCGAGGGATTCAGGGGGGTTTATAAATAGAATAACAGATACCCGGGAGTGAGTTACAGACTGGAATCTAATCGAGGGGTTCGGGGTGGTTTATATATAGAATAACAGATACCCGGGAGTGAGTTACAGACTGGAATCTAATCGAGGGTTTCGGGGTGGGTTATATATAGAATAACAGATACCCGGGAGTGAGTTACAGACTGGAATCTAATCGAGGGGTTCGGTGGGGTTGATATATAGAATAACAGATACCCGGGAGTGAGTTACAGACTGGAATCTAATCGAGGGGTTCGGGGGGGTTTATATATAGAATAACAGATACCCGGGAGTGAGTTACAGACTGGAATCTAATCGAGGGGTTCGGGGTGGTTTATATATAGAATAACAGACACCCGGGAGTGAGTAACAGACTGGAATCTAATCGAGGGGTTCGGGGTGGATTATATATAGAATAACAGATTCCCGGGAGTGAGTTACAGACTGGAATCTAATCGAGGGTTTCGGGGGGGTTTATCTATAGAATAACAGAAACCCGGGAGAGAGTTACAGACTGGAATCTAATCGAGGGGTTTCGGGGGGTTTATATATATAATAACAGATACCCGGGAGTGAGTTACAGACTGGAATCTAATCGAGGGGTTCGTTGGGGTTTATATATAGAATAACACATACCCGGTAGTGAGTTACAGACTGGAATCTAATCGAGGGGTTCGGGGTGGTTTATATATAGAATAAGAGATACCCGGGATTGTGTTACAGACTGGAATGTAATCGAGGGTTTCGGGGTGATTTATATATAGAATAACAGAACACGGGAGTGAGTTACAGACTGGAATCTAATCGAGGGGTTCGGGGTGGTTTATATATAGAATAACAGATACCCGGGAGTGAGTTACAGACTGGAATCTAATCGAGGGGATCGGGGTGGTTTATATATAGAATAACAGATACCCGGGAGTGAGTAACAGACTGGAATCTAATCGAGGCATTCGGGGTGGTTTATATATAGAATAACAGATACCCAGGAGTGAGTTACAGACTGGATTCTAATCGAGGGGTTTCGGGTGGGTTTATATATAGAATAACAGATACCCGGGATTGAGTTAAAGACTGGAATCTAATCGAGGGGTTCGGAGGGGTTTATATATAGAATAACAGATTCCCGGGAGTGAGTTAAAGACTGGAATCTAATCGAGGCATTCGGGGTGGTTTATATATAGAATAACAGATACCCGGGAGTGAGTTACAGACTGGAATCTAATCGAGGGGTTCAGGGGGTTTATCTATAGAATAACAGATACCCGGGAGTGAGTTAGAGACTGGAATCTAATCGAGGCGTTCAGGGTGGTTTATATATAGAATAACAGATACCCGGGAGTGAGTTACAGACTGGAATCTAATCGAGGCGTTCGGGGTGGTTTATATATAGAATAACAGATACCCGGGAGTGAGTTACAGACTGGAATCTAATCGAGGCGTTCGGGGTGGTTTATATATAGAATAACAGATACCCGGGAGTGAGTTACAGACTGGAATCTTATCGAGGGGTTCAGGGGGTTTATCTATAGAATAACAGATACCCGGGAGTGAGTTACAGACTGGAATCTAATCGAGGCGTTCAGGGTGGTTTATATATAGAATAACAGATACCCGGGAGTGAGTTACAGACTGGAATCTAATCGAGGCGTTCGGGGTGGTTTATATATAGAATAACAGGTACCCGGGAGTGAGTTACAGACTGGAATATAATCAAGGCGTTCGGGGTGGTTTATATATAGAATAACAGATACCCGGGAGTGAGTTACAGACTGGAATCTAATCGAGGGGTTCGGGGTGGTTTATATATAGAATAACAGATTCCCGGGATTGAGTTACAGACTGGAATCTAATCGTGGGGTTCGGGGTGGTTTATATATAGAATAACAGGTACCCGGGAGTGAGTTACAGACTGGAATCTAATCGAGGGGTTCGGGGTGGTTTATATATAGAATAACATATACCCGGGAGTGAGTTACAGACTGGAATCTAATCGAGGGGTTCGGGGTGGTTTATATATAGAATAACATATACTCGGGAGTGAGTTACAGACTGGAATCTAATCCAGGGGTTTCGGCGTGGTTTATATATAGAATAACAGATACCCGCGGTGTGAGTTACAGACTGGAATTTAATCGAGGGTTTTGAGGTGGTTTATATAAAGAATAACAGATACCCGGGAGTGAGTTACAGACTGGAATCTAATCGAGGTGTTCGGGGTGGTTTATATACAGAATAACAGATACCCGGGAGTGAGTAACAGACTGGAATCTAATCGAGGGGCTCGGGGTGGTTTATACATAGAATAACAGATTCCCGGGAGTGAGTTACAGACTTGAATCTTATCGAGGGGTTTCGGGGTGGTTTATATATAGAATAACAGATACCCGGGATTGAGTTACAGACTGGAATCTAATCGAAGGGTTCGGGGTGGTTTATATATATAATAACAGATACCCGGGAGTGAGTTACAGACTGGAATCTAATCGAGGTGTTCGGGGTGGTTTATATATAGAATAACAGATACCCGGGAGTGAGTTGCAGACTGGAATCTAATCGAGGGGTTCGTTGGGGTTTATATATAGAATAACACATACCCGGGAGTGAGTTACAGACTGGAATCTAATCGAGGGGTTCGGGGTGGTTTATATATAGAATAACAGATACCTGGGAGTGTGTTACAGACTGGAATGTAATCGAGGCGTTCGGGGTGATTTATATATAGAATAACAGATACCCAGGAGTGAGTTACAGACTGGAATCTAATCGAGGGGTTTCGGGTGGGTTTATATATAGAATAACAGATACCCGGGAGTGAGTTACAGACTGGAATCTAATCTAGGGGTTTGGAGTGGTTTACGTATAGAATAACAGATACCCGGGAGTGAGTTACAGACTGGAATCGAATCGAGGGGTTCAGGGGGTTTATATATAGAATAACAGATACCCGGGAGTGAGTTACAGACTGGAATCAAATCGAGGGGTTCGGGGTGGTTTATATATAGAATAACAGATACCCGGGAGTGAGTTACAGACTGGAATCTAATCGAGGGGTTCGGGCGGGTTTATATATAGAATAACAGAACACGGGAGTGAGTTACAGACTGGAATCTAATCGAGGGGTTCGGGGTGGTTTATATATAGAATAACAGATACCCGGGAGTGAGTTACAGACTGGAATCTAATCGAGGGGTTCGGGGAGGTTTATATATAGAATAACAGATACCCGGGAGTGAGTTACAGACTGGAATCTAATCGAGGCATTCGGGGTGGTTTATATATAGAATAACAGATACCCAGGATTGAGTTACAGACTGGATTCTAATCGAGGGGTTTCGGGTGGGTTTATATATAGAATAACAGATACCCGGGAGTGAGTTAAAGACTGGAATCTAATCGAGGGGTTCGGAGGGGTTTATATATAGAATAACAGATTCCCGGGAGTGAGTTAAAGACTGGAATCTAATCGAGGCGTTCGGGGTGGTTTATATATAGAATAACAGATACCCGGGAGTGAGTTACAGACTGGAAACTAATCGAGGCGTTCGGGGTGGTTTATATATAGAATAACAGATACCCGGGAGTGAGTTACAGACTGGAATATAATCAAGGGGTTCGGGGTTGTTTATATATAGAATAACAGATACCCGGGAGTGAGTTACAGACTGGAATCTAATCGAGGGGTTCGGGGTGGTTTATATATAGAATAACAGATACCCGGGAGTGAGTTACAGACTGGAATCTAATCGAGGGGTTCGGGGGGGTTTATATATAGAATAACAGATACCCGGGAGTGAGTTACAGACTGGAATCTAATCGAGGGGTTCGGGGTGGTTTATATATAGAATAACAGATTCTCGGGAGTGAGTTACAGACTGGAATCGAATCGAGGGGTTCGGGGTGGTTTATATATAGAATAACAGATTCCCGGGATTGAGTTACAGACTGGAATCTAATCGAGGGGTTCGGGGTGGTTTATATATAGAATAACAGATACCCGGGAGTGAGTTACAGACTGGAATCTGATTGAGAGGTTCGGGGTGGTTAATATATAGAATAACAGATACCCGGGAGTGAGTTACAGACTGGAATCTAATCCAGGGGTTTCGGCGTGGTTTATATATAGAATAACAGATACCCGCGGAGTGAGTTACAGACTGGAATTTAATCGAGGGTTTCGAGGTGGTTTATATAAAGAATAACAGATACCCGGGAGTGAGTTACAGACTGGAATCTAATCGAGGGATTCGGGGTGGTTTATATATAGAATAACATATACTCGGGAGTGAGTTACAGACTGGAATCTAATCGAGGGTTTCGGGGTGGTTTATATATAGAATAACAGATATCCGGGAGTGAGTTACAGACTGGAATCTATTCCAGGGATATGTGGTGGTTTATATATAGAATAACAGATACCCGGGAGTGAGTTACAGACTGGAATCTAATCGAGGGGTATGGGATGGTTTATATATAGAATAACAGATACCCGGGAGTGTGTTACAGACTGGAATCTAATCGAGGGGTATGGGGTGGTTTATATATAGCATAACAGATACCCGGGATTGAGTTACTGACTGGAATGTAATCGAGTGTTTCGGGATGGTTTATATATTGAATAATAGATACCCGGGAGTGAGTTACAGACTGGAATCTAATCGAGGGGTTCGGGGTGGTTTATATATAGAATAACAGATACCCGGGAGTGAGTTACAGACTGGAATCTAATCGAGGGGTTCAGGGGGGTTTATATATAGAATAACAGATACCCGGGAGTGAGTTACAGACTGGAATATAAGCGAGTGGTTCGGGGGGGTTTATATATAGAATAACAGATACCCGGGAGTGAGTTACAGACTGGAATCGAATCGAGTGGTTTTGGGGGGTTTATATATAGAATAAGAGATACCCGGGAGTGAGTTACAGACTGGAATCTAATCGAGAGGTACGATGGGGTTTTATATATAGAATAGCAGATACCCGGGAGTGAGTTACAGACTGGAATCTAATCGAGGGGTTCGGGGTGGTTTATATATAGAATAACAGATACCCGGGAGTGTGTTACAGACGGGAATCTAATCGAGTGGTTCGGGGTGGTTTATATATAGAATAACAGATACCCGAGAGTGAGTTACAGACTGGAATCTAATCGAGGGGCTCGGGGTGTTTTATATATAGAATAACAGATACCCGGGAGTGAGTTACAGACTGGAATCTAATCGAGGCGTTCAGGGAGGTTTATATATAGAATAACAGATACCCGGGAGTGAGTTACAGACTGGAATCTAATCGAGGTGTTCGGGGTGGGTTATGTATAGAATAACAGATACCCGGGAGTGAGTTACAGACTGGAATCTAATCGAGGTGTTCGGGGTGGTTTATATATAGAATAACAGACACCCGGGAATGAGTTACAGACTGGAATCTAATCGAGGGGTTCGGGGTGGTTTATATATAGAATAACAGATACCCGGGAGTGAGTTACAGACTGGAATCTAATCGAGGTGTTCGGGGTGGGTTATGTATAGAATAACAGATACCCGGGATTGAGTTACAGACTGGAATCTAATCCAGGGTTTCGGGGGGGTTTATATATGGAATAACAGATACCCGGGAGTGAGTTACAGACTGGAATCTAATCGAGGGGTTCGGGGTGGTTTATATATAGAATAACAGATACCCGGGAGTGAGTTACAGACTAGAATCTAATCGAGGGGTTCGGGGTGGTTTATATGTAGAATAACAGATACCCGGGAATGAGTTACAGACAGGAATCTAATCGAGGGGTTCGGGGTGGTTTATATATAGAATAACAGATACCCGGGAGTGAGTTACAGACTGGAATCTAATCCAGGGGTTCGGGGTGGTTTATATATAGAATAACAGATACCCGGGAGTGAGTTACAGACTGGAATCTAATCGAGGGGTTCGGGGTGGGTTTATATATAGAATAAGAGATACCCAGGGATGAGTTACAGACTGGAATCTAATCGAGGCGTTCGGGGTGGTTTATATATAGAATAACAGATACCCGGGAGTGAGTTACAGACTGGAATCTAATCGAGGGGTTCGGGGTTGTTTATATATAGAATAACAGATACCCGGGAGTGAGTTACAGACTGGAATCTAATCGAGGGGTTCGGGGGGGTTTATATATAGAATAACAGATACCCGGGAGTGAGTTACAGACTGGAATCTAATCGAGGGGTTCGGGGTGGTTTATAAATAGAATAACAGATTCTCGGGAGTGAGTTACAGACTGGAATCGAATCGAGGGGTTCGGGGTGGTTTATATATAGAATAACAGATTCCCGGGATTGAGTTACAGACTGGAATCTAATCGAGGGGTTCGGGGTGGTTTATATATAGAATAACAGATACCCGGGAGTGAGTTACAGACTGGAATCTGATTGAGAGGTTCGGGGTGGTTAATATATAGAATAACAGATACCCGGGAGTGAGTTACAGACTGGAATCTAATCCAGGGGTTTCGGCGTGGTTTATATATAGAATAACAGATACCCGCGGAGTGAGTTACAGACTGGAATTTAATCAAGGGTTTCGAGGTGGTTTATATAAAGAATAACAGATACCCGGGAGTGAGTTACAGACTGGAATCTAATCGAGGGATTCGGGGTGGTTTATATATAGAATAACATATACTCGGGAGTGAGTTACAGACTGGAATCTAATCGAGGGTTTCGGGGTGGTTTATATATAGAATAACAGATATCCGGGAGTGAGTTACAGACTGGAATCTATTCGAGGGATATGTGGTGGTTTATATATAGAATAACAGATACCCGGGAGTGAGTTACAGACTGGAATCTAATCGAGGGGTATGGGATGGTTTATATATAGAATAACAGATACCCGGGAGTGTGTTACAGACTGGAATCTAATCGAGGGTTATGGGGTGGTGTATATATAGCATAACAGATACCCGGGATTGAGTTACTGACTGGAATGTAATCGAGTGTTTCGGGATGGTTTATATATTGAATAATAGATACCCGGGAGTGAGTTACAGACTGGAATCTAATCGAGGGGTTCGGGGTGGTTTATATATAGAATAACAGATACCCGGGAGTGAGTTACAGACTGGAATCTAATCGAGGGGTTCGGGGGGGTTTATATATAGAATAACAGATACCCGGGAGTGAGTTACAGACTGGAATGTAAGCGAGTGGTTCGGGGGGGTTTATATATAGAATAACAGATACCCGGGAGTGAGTTACAGACTGGAATCGAATCGAGTGGTTTTGGGGGGTTTATATATAGAATAAGAGATACCCGGGAGTGAGTTACAGACTGGAATCTAATCGAGAGGTACGATGGGGTTTTATATATAGAATAGCAGATACCCGGGAGTGAGTTACAGACTGGAATCTAATCGAGGGGTTCGGGGTGGTTTATATATAGAATAACAGATACCCGGGAGTGTGTTACAGTCTGGAATCTAATCGAGTGGTTCGGGGTGGTTTATATATAGAATAACAGATACCCGAGAGTGAGTTACAGACTGGAATCTAATCGAGGGGCTCGGGGTGTTTTATATATAGAATAACAGGTACCCGGGAGTGAGTTACAGACTGGAATCTAATCGAGGCGTTCAGGGAGGTTTATATATAGAATAACAGATACCCGGGAGTGAGTTACAGACTGGAATCTAATCGAGGTGTTCGGGGTGGGTTATGTATAGAATAACAGATACCCGGGAGTGAGTTACAGACTGGAATCTAATCGAGGTGTTCGGGGTGGTTTATATATAGAATAACAGATACCCGGGAGTGAGTTACAGACTGGAATCTAATCGAGGTGTTCGGGGTGGGTTATGTATAGAATAACAGATACCCGGGAAGGAGTTACAGACTGGAATCTAATCCAGGGTTTCGTGGGGGTTTATATATGGAATAACAGATACCCGGGAGTGAGTTACAGACTGGAATCTAATCGAGGGGTTCGGGGTGGTTTATATATAGAATAACAGATACCCGGGAGTGAGTTACAGACTAGAATCTAATCGAGGGGTTCGGGGTGGTTTATATGTAGAATAACAGATACCCGGGAATGAGTTACAGACAGGAATCTAATCGAGGGGTTCGGGGTGGTTTATATATAGAATAACAGATACCCGGGAGTGAGTTACAGACTGGAATCTAATCCAGGGGTTCGGGGTGGTTTATATATAGAATAACAGATACCCGGGAGTGAGTTACAGACTGGAATCTAATCGAGGGGTTCGGGGTGGGTTTATATATAGAATAAGAGATACCCAGGGATGAGTTACAGACTGGAATCTAATCGAGGGGTTCGGGGGGTTTATATATATAATAACAGATACCCGGTAGTGAGTTTCAGACTGGAATCTAATCGAGGGATTCAGGGGGGTTTATAAATAGAATAACAGATACCCGGGAGTGAGTTACAGACTGGAATCTAATCGAGGGGTTCGGGGTGGTTTATATATAGAATAACAGATACCCGGGAGTGAATTACAGACTGGAATCTAATCGAGGGTTTCGGGGTGGGTTATATATAGAATAACAGATACCCGGGAGTGAGTTACAGACTGGAATCTAATCGAGGGGTTCGGTGGGGTTGATATATAGAATAACAGATACCCGGGAGTGAGTTACAGACTGGAATCTAATCGAGGGGTTCGGGGGGGTTTATATATAGAATAACAGATACCCGGGAGTGAGTTACAGACTGGAATCTAATCGAGGGGTTCGGGGTGGTTTATATATAGAATAACAGACACCCGGGAGTGAGTAACAGACTGGAATCTAATCGAGGGGTTCGGGGTGGATTATATATAGAATAACAGATTCCCGGGAGTGAGTTACAGACTGGAATCTAATCGAGGGTTTCGGGGGGGTTTATCTATAGAATAACAGAAACCCGGGAGAGAGTTACAGACTGGAATCTAATCGAGGGGTTTCGGGGGGTTTATATATATAATAACAGATACCCGGGAGTGAGTTACAGACTGGAATCTAATCGAGGGGTTCGTTGGGGTTTATATATAGAATAACACATACCCGGTAGTGAATTACAGACTGGAATCTAATCGAGGGGTTCGGGGTGGTTTATATATAGAATAAGAGATACCCGGGATTGTGTTACAGACTGGAATGTAATCGAGGGTTTCGGGGTGATTTATATATAGAATAACAGAACACGGGAGTGAGTTACAGACTGGAATCTAATCGAGGGGTTCGGGGTGGTTTATATATAGAATAACAGATACCCGGGAGTGAGTTACAGACTGGAATCTAATCGAGGGGATCGGGGTGGTTTATATATAGAATAACAGATACCCGGGAGTGAGTAACAGACTGGAATCTAATCGAGGCATTCGGGGTGGTTTATATATAGAATAACAGATACCCAGGAGTGAGTTACAGACTGGATTCTAATCGAGGGGTTTCGGGTGGGTTTATATATAGAATAACAGATACCCGGGATTGAGTTAAAGACTGGAATCTAATCGAGGGGTTCGGAGGGGTTTATATATAGAATAACAGATTCCCGGGAGTGAGTTAAAGACTGGAATCTAATCGAGGCATTCGGGGTGGTTTATATATAGAATAACAGATACCCGGGAGTGAGTTACAGACTGGAATCTAATCGAGGGGTTCAGGGGGTTTATCTATAGAATAACAGATACCCGGGAGTGAGTTAGAGACTGGAATCTAATCGAGGCGTTCAGGGTGGTTTATATATAGAATAACAGATACCCGGGAGTGAGTTACAGACTGGAATCTAATCGAGGCGTTCGGGGTGGTTTATATATAGAATAACAGATACCCGGGAGTGAGTTACAGACTGGAATCTAATCGAGGCGTTCGGGGTGGTTTATATATAGAATAACAGATACCCGGGAGTGAGTTACAGACTGGAATCTTATCGAGGGGTTCAGGGGGTTTATCTATAGAATAACAGATACCCGGGAGTGAGTTACAGACTGGAATCTAATCGAGGCGTTCAGGGTGGTTTATATATAGAATAACAGATACCCGGGAGTGAGTTACAGACTGGAATCTAATCGAGGCGTTCGGGGTGGTTTATATATAGAATAACAGGTACCCGGGAGTGAGTTACAGACTGGAATATAATCAAGGCGTTCGGGGTGGTTTATATATAGAATAACAGATACCCGGGAGTGAGTTACAGACTGGAATCTAATCGAGGGGTTCGGGGTGGTTTATATATAGAATAACAGATTCCCGGGATTGAGTTACAGACTGGAATCTAATCGTGGGGTTCGGGGTGGTTTATATATAGAATAACAGGTACCCGGGAGTGAGTTACAGACTGGAATCTAATCGAGGGGTTCGGGGTGGTTTATATATAGAATAACATATACCCGGGAGTGAGTTACAGACTGGAATCTAATCGAGGGGTTCGGGGTGGTTTATATATAGAATAACATATACTCGGGAGTGAGTTACAGACTGGAATCTAATCCAGGGGTTTCGGCGTGGTTTATATATAGAATAACAGATACCCGCGGTGTGAGTTACAGACTGGAATTTAATCGAGGGTTTTGAGGTGGTTTATATAAAGAATAACAGATACCCGGGAGTGAGTTACAGACTGGAATCTAATCGAGGTGTTCGGGGTGGTTTATATACAGAATAACAGATACCCGGGAGTGAGTAACAGACTGGAATCTAATCGAGGGGCTCGGGGTGGTTTATACATAGAATAACAGATTCCCGGGAGTGAGTTACAGACTTGAATCTTATCGAGGGGTTTCGGGGTGGTTTATATATAGAATAACAGATACCCGGGATTGAGTTACAGACTGGAATCTAATCGAAGGGTTCGGGGTGGTTTATATATATAATAACAGATACCCGGGAGTGAGTTACAGACTGGAATCTAATCGAGGTGTTCGGGGTGGTTTATATATAGAATAACAGATACCCGGGAGTGAGTTGCAGACTGGAATCTAATCGAGGGGTTCGTTGGGGTTTATATATAGAATAACAGATACCCGGGAGTGAGTTACAGACTGGAATCTAATCGAGGGGTTCGGGGTGGTTTATATATAGAATAACAGATACCTGGGAGTGTGTTACAGACTGGAATGTAATCGAGGCGTTCGGGGTGATTTATATATAGAATAACAGATACCCAGGAGTGAGTTACAGACTGGAATCTAATCGAGGGGTTTCGGGTGGGTTTATATATAGAATAACAGATACCCGGGAGTGAGTTACAGACTGGAATCTAATCTAGGGGTTTGGAGTGGTTTACGTATAGAATAACAGATACCCGGGAGTGAGTTACAGACTGGAATCGAATCGAGGGGTTCAGGGGGTTTATATATAGAATAACAGATACCCGGGAGTGAGTTACAGACTGGAATCAAATCGAGGGGTTCGGGGTGGTTTATATATAGAATAACAGATACCCGGGAGTGAGTTACAGACTGGAATCTAATCGAGGGGTTCGGGGGGGTTTATATATAGAATAACAGAACACGGGAGTGAGTTACAGACTGGAATCTAATCGAGGGGTTCGGGGTGGTTTATATATAGAATAACAGATACCCGGGAGTGAGTTACAGACTGGAATCTAATCGAGGGGTTCGGGGAGGTTTATATATAGAATAACAGATACCCGGGAGTGAGTTACAGACTGGAATCTAATCTAGGGGTTTGGAGTGGTTTACGTATAGAATAACAGATACCCGGGAGTGAGTTACAGACTGGAATCGAATCGAGGGGTTCAGGGGGTTTATATATAGAATAACAGATACCCGGGAGTGAGTTACAGACTGGAATCAAATCGAGGGGTTCGGGGTGGTTCATATATAGAATAACAGATACCCGGGAGTGAGTTACAGACTGGAATCTAATCGAGGGGTTCGGGGGGGTTTATATATAGAATAACAGAACACGGGAGTGAGTCACAGACTGGAATCTAATCGAGGGGTTCGGGGTGGTTTATATATAGAATAACAGATACCCGGGAGTGAGTTACAGACTGGAATCTAATCGAGGGGTTCGGGGAGGTTTATATATAGAATAACAGATACCCGGGAGTGAGTTACAGACTGGAATCTAATCGAGGCATTCGGGGTGGTTTATATATAGAATAACAGATACCCAGGATTGAGTTACAGACTGGATTCTAATCGAGGGGTTTCGGGTGGGTTTATATATAGAATAACAGATACCCGGGAGTGAGTTAAAGACTGGAATCTAATCGAGGGGTTCGGAGGGGTTTATATATAGAATAACAGATTCCCGGGAGTGAGTTAAAGACTGGAATCTAATCGAGGCGTTCGGGGTGGTTTATATATAGAATAACAGATACCCGGGAGTGAGTTACAGACTGGAAACTAATCGAGGCGTTCGGGGTGGTTTATATATAGAATAACAGATACCCGGGAGTGAGTTACAGACTGGAATCTAATCAAGGGGTTCGGGGTTGTTTATATATAGAATAACAGATACCCGGGAGTGAGTTACAGACTGGAATCTAATCGAGGGGTTCGGGGTGGTTTATATATAGAATAACAGATACCCGGGAGTGAGTTACAGACTGGAATCTAATCGAGGGGTTCGGGGGGGTTTATATATAGAATAACAGATACCCGGGAGTGAGTTACAGACTGGAATCTAATCGAGGGGTTCGGGGTGGTTTATATATAGAATAACAGATTCTCGGGAGTGAGTTACAGACTGGAATCGAATCGAGGGGTTCGGGGTGGTTTATATATAGAATAACAGATTCCCGGGATTGAGTTACAGACTGGAATCTAATCGAGGGGTTCGGGGTGGTTTATATATAGAATAACAGATACCCGGGAGTGAGTTACAGACTGGAATCTGATTGAGAGGTTCGGGGTGGTTAATATATAGAATAACAGATACCCGGGAGTGAGTTACAGACTGGAATCTAATCCAGGGGTTTCGGCGTGGTTTATATATAGAATAACAGATACCCGCGGAGTGAGTTACAGACTGGAATTTAATCGAGGGTTTCGAGGTGGTTTATATAAAGAATAACAGATACCCGGGAGTGAGTTACAGACTGGAATCTAATCGAGGGATTCGGGGTGGTTTATATATAGAATAACATATACTCGGGAGTGAGTTACAGACTGGAATCTAATCGAGGGTTTCGGGGTGGTTTATATATAGAATAACAGATATCCGGGAGTGAGTTACAGACTGGAATCTATTCCAGGGATATGTGGTGGTTTATATATAGAATAACAGATACCCGGGAGTGAGTTACAGACTGGAATCTAATCGAGGGGTATGGGATCGTTTATATATAGAATAACAGATACCCGGGAGTGTGTTACAGACTGGAATCTAATCGAGGGGTATGGGGTGGTTTATATATAGCATAACAGATACCCGGGATTGAGTTACTGACTGGAATGTAATCGAGTGTTTCGGGATGGTTTATATATTGAATAATAGATACCCGGGAGTGAGTTACAGACTGGAATCTAATCGAGGGGTTCGGGGTGGTTTATATATAGAATAACAGATACCCGGGAGTGAGTTACAGACTGGAATCTAATCGAGGGGTTCAGGGGGGTTTATATATAGAATAACAGATACCCGGGAGTGAGTTACAGACTGGAATATAAGCGAGTGGTTCGGGGGGGTTTATATATAGAATAACAGATACCCGGGAGTGAGTTACAGACTGGAATCGAATCGAGTGGTTTTGGGGGGTTTATATATAGAATAAGAGATACCCGGGAGTGAGTTACAGACTGGAATCTAATCGAGAGGTACGATGGGGTTTTATATATAGAATAGCAGATACCCGGGAGTGAGTTACAGACTGGAATCTAATCGAGGGGTTCGGGGTGGTTTATATATAGAATAACAGATACCCGGGAGTGTGTTACAGACGGGAATCTAATCGAGTGGTTCGGGGTGGTTTATATATAGAATAACAGATACCCGAGAGTGAGTTACAGACTGGAATCTAATCGAGGGGCTCGGGGTGTTTTATATATAGAATAACAGATACCCGGGAGTGAGTTACAGACTGGAATCTAATCGAGGCGTTCAGGGAGGTTTATATATAGAATAACAGATACCCGGGAGTGAGTTACAGACTGGAATCTAATCGAGGTGTTCGGGGTGGGTTATGTATAGAATAACAGATACCCGGGAGTGAGTTACAGACTGGAATCTAATCGAGGTGTTCGGGGTGGTTTATATATAGAATAACAGATACCCGGGAGTGAGTTACAGACTGGAATCTAATCGAGGTGTTCGGGGTGGGTTATGTATAGAATAACAGATACCCGGGATTGAGTTACAGACTGGAATCTAATCCAGGGTTTCGGGGGGGTTTATATATGGAATAACAGATACCCGGGAGTGAGTTACAGACTGGAATCTAATCGAGGGGTTCGGGGTGGTTTATATATAGAATAACAGATACCCGGGAGTGAGTTACAGACTAGAATCTAATCGAGGGGTTCGGGGTGGTTTATATGTAGAATAACAGATACCCGGGAATGAGTTACAGACAGGAATCTAATCGAGGGGTTCGGGGTGGTTTATATATAGAATAACAGATACCCGGGAGTGAGTTACAGACTGGAATCTAATCCAGGGGTTCGGGGTGGTTTATATATAGAATAACAGATACCCGGGAGTGAGTTACAGACTGGAATCTAATCGAGGGGTTCGGGGTGGGTTTATATATAGAATAAGAGATACCCAGGGATGAGTTACAGACTGGAATCTAATCGAGGGGTTCGGGGGGTTTATATATATAATAACAGATACCCGGTAGTGAGTTTCAGACTGGAATCTAATCGAGGGATTCAGGCGGGTTTATAAATAGAATAACAGTTACCCGGGAGTGAGTTACAGACTGGAATCTAATCGAGGGGTTCGGGGTGGTTTATATATAGAATAACAGATACCCGGGAGTGAGTTACAGACTGGAATCTAATCGAGGGTTTCGGGGTGGGTTATATATAGAATAACAGATACCCGGGAGTGAGTTACAGACTGGAATCTAATCGAGGGGTTCGGTGGGGTTGATATATAGAATAACAGATACCCGGGAGTGAGTTACAGACTGGAATCTAATCGAGGGGTTCGGGGGGGTTTATATATAGAATAACAGATACCCGGGAGTGAGTTACAGACTGGAATCTAATCGAGGGGTTCGGGGTGGTTTATATATAGAATAACAGACACCCGGGAGTGAGTAACAGACTGGAATCTAATCGAGGGGTTCGGGGTGGATTATATATAGAATAACAGATTCCCGGGAGTGAGTTACAGACTGGAATCTAATCGAGGGGTTCGGGGGGGTTTATCTATAGAATAACAGAAACCCGGGAGAGAGTTACAGACTGGAATCTAATCGAGGGGTTTCGGGGGGTTTATATATAGAATAACAGATACCCAGGAGTGAGTTACAGCCTGGAATCTAATCGAGGGGTTCGTTGGGGTTTATATATAGAATAACACATACCCGGGAGTGAGTTACAGACTGGAATCTAATCGAGGGGTTCGGGGTGGTTTATATATATAATAACAGATACCCGGGAGTGAGTTACAGACTGGAATCTAATCGAGGGGTTCGTTGGGGTTTATATATAGAATAACACATACCCGGGAGTGAGTTACAGACTGGAATCTAATCGAGGGGTTCGGGGTGGTTTATATATAGAATAAGAGATACCCGGGATTGTGTTACAGACTGGAATGTAATCGAGGGGTTCGGGGTGATTTATATATAGAATAACAGAACACGGGAGTGAGTTACAGACTGGAATCTAATCGAGGGTTTCGGGGTGGTTTATATATAGAATAACAGATAACCGGGAGTGAGTTACAGACTGGAATCTAATCGAGGGGATCGGGGTGGTTTATATATAGAATAACAGATACCCGGGAGTGAGTTACAGACTGGAATCTAATCGAGGTGTTCGGGGTGGGTTATGTATAGAATAACAGATACCCGGGAGTGAGTTACAGACTGGAATCTAATCGAGGTGTTCGGGGTGGTTTATATATAGAATAACAGATACCCGGGAGTGAGTTACAGACTGGAATCTAATCGAGGTGTTCGGGGTGGGTTATGTATAGAATAACAGATACCCGGGATTGAGTTACAGACTGGAATCTAATCCAGGGTTTCGGGGGGGTTTATATATGGAATAACAGATACCCGGGAGTGAGTTACAGACTGGAATCTAATCGAGGGGTTCGGGGTGGTTTATATATAGAATAACAGATACCCGGGAGTGAGTTACAGACTAGAATCTAATCGAGGGGTTCGGGGTGGTTTATATGTAGAATAACAGATACCCGGGAATGAGTTACAGACAGGAATCTAATCGAGGGGTTCGGGGTGGTTTATATATAGAATAACAGATACCCGGGAGTGAGTTACAGACTGGAATCTAATCCAGGGGTTCGGGGTGGTTTATATATAGAATAACAGATACCCGGGAGTGAGTTACAGACTGGAATCTAATCGAGGGGTTCGGGGTGGGTTTATATATAGAATAAGAGATACCCAGGGATGAGTTACAGACTGGAATCTAATCGAGGGGTTCGGGGGGTTTATATATATAATAACAGATACCCGGTAGTGAGTTTCAGACTGGAATCTAATCGAGGGATTCAGGCGGGTTTATAAATAGAATAACAGTTACCCGGGAGTGAGTTACAGACTGGAATCTAATCGAGGGGTTCGGGGTGGTTTATATATAGAATAACAGATACCCGGGAGTGAGTTACAGACTGGAATCTAATCGAGGGTTTCGGGGTGGGTTATATATAGAATAACAGATACCCGGGAGTGAGTTACAGACTGGAATCTAATCGAGGGGTTCGGTGGGGTTGATATATAGAATAACAGATACCCGGGAGTGAGTTACAGACTGGAATCTAATCGAGGGGTTCGGGGGGGTTTATATATAGAATAACAGATACCCGGGAGTGAGTTACAGACTGGAATCTAATCGAGGGGTTCGGGGTGGTTTATATATAGAATAACAGACACCCGGGAGTGAGTAACAGACTGGAATCTAATCGAGGGGTTCGGGGTGGATTATATATAGAATAACAGATTCCCGGGAGTGAGTTACAGACTGGAATCTAATCGAGGGGTTCGGGGGGGTTTATCTATAGAATAACAGAAACCCGGGAGAGAGTTACAGACTGGAATCTAATCGAGGGGTTTCGGGGGGTTTATATATAGAATAACAGATACCCAGGAGTGAGTTACAGCCTGGAATCTAATCGAGGGGTTCGTTGGGGTTTATATATAGAATAACAGATACCCGGGAGTGAGTTACAGACTGGAATCTGATTGAGAGGTTCGGGGTGGTTAATATATAGAATAACAGATACCCGGGAGTGAGTTACAGACTGGAATCTAATCCAGGGGTTTCGGCGTGGTTTATATATAGAATAACAGATACCCGCGGAGTGAGTTACAGACTGGAATCTAATCGAGGGGTTCGGGGTGGTTTATATATAGAATAAGAGATACCCGGGATTGTGTTACAGACTGGAATGTAATCGAGGCGTTCGGGGTGGTTTATATATAGAATAACAGATACCCGGGAGTGAGTTACAGACTGGAATCTAATCAAGGGGTTCGGGGTTGTTTATATATAGAATAACAGATACCCGGGAGTGAGTTACAGACTGGAATCTAATCGAGGGGTTCGGGGTGGTTTATATATAGAATAACAGATACCCGGGAGTGAGTTACAGACTGGAATCTAATCGAGGGGTTCGGGGGGGTTTATATATAGAATAACAGATACCCGGGAGTGAGTTACAGACTGGAATCTAATCGAGGGGTTCGGGGTGGTTTATATATAGAATAACAGATTCTCGGGAGTGAGTTACAGACTGGAATCGAATCGAGGGGTTCGGGGTGGTTTATATATAGAATAACAGATTCCCGGGATTGAGTTACAGACTGGAATCTAATCGAGGGGTTCGGGGTGGTTTATATATAGAATAACAGATACCCGGGAGTGAGTTACAGACTGGAATCTGATTGAGAGGTTCGGGGTGGTTAATATATAGAATAACAGATACCCGGGAGTGAGTTACAGACTGGAATCTAATCCAGGGGTTTCGGCGTGGTTTATATATAGAATAACAGATACCCGCGGAGTGAGTTACAGACTGGAATTTAATCGAGGGTTTCGAGGTGGTTTATATAAAGAATAACAGATACCCGGGAGTGAGTTACAGACTGGAATCTAATCGAGGGATTCGGGGTGGTTTATATATAGAATAACATATACTCGGGAGTGAGTTACAGACTGGAATCTAATCGAGGGTTTCGGGGTGGCTTATATATAGAATAACAGATATCCGGGAGTGAGTTACAGACTGGAATCTATTCCAGGGATATGTGGTGGTTTATATATAGAATAACAGATACCCGGGAGTGAGTTACAGACTGGAATCTAATCGAGGGGTATGGGATGGTTTATATATAGAATAACAGATACCCGGGAGTGTGTTACAGACTGGAATCTAATCGAGGGGTATGGGGTGGTTTATATATAGCATAACAGATACCCGGGATTGAGTTACTGACTGGAATGTAATCGAGTGTTTCGGGATGGTTTATATATTGAATAATAGATACCCGGGAGTGAGTTACAGACTGGAATCTAATCGAGGGGTTCGGGGTGGTTTATATATAGAATAACAGATACCCGGGAGTGAGTTACAGACTGGAATCTAATCGAGGGGTTCAGGGGGGTTTATATATAGAATAACAGATACCCGGGAGTGAGTTACAGACTGGAATATAAGCGAGTGGTTCGGGGGGGTTTATATATAGAATAACAGATACCCGGGAGTGAGTTACAGACTGGAATCGAATCGAGTGGTTTTGGGGGGTTTATATATAGAATAAGAGATACCCGGGAGTGAGTTACAGACTGGAATCTAATCGAGAGGTACGATGGGGTTTTATATATAGAATAGCAGATACCCGGGAGTGAGTTACAGACTGGAATCTAATCGAGGGGTTCGGGGTGGTTTATATATAGAATAACAGATACCCGGGAGTGTGTTACAGACGGGAATCTAATCGAGTGGTTCGGGGTGGTTTATATATAGAATAACAGATACCCGAGAGTGAGTTACAGACTGGAATCTAATCGAGGTGTTCGGGGTGGGTTATGTATAGAATAACAGATACCCGGGATTGAGTTACAGACTGGAATCTAATCCAGGGTTTCGGGGGGGTTTATATATGGAATAACAGATACCCGGGAGTGAGTTACAGACTGGAATCTAATCGAGGGGTTCGGGGTGGTTTATATATAGAATAACAGATACCCGGGAGTGAGTTACAGACTAGAATCTAATCGAGGGGTTCGGGGTGGTTTATATGTAGAATAACAGATACCCGGGAATGAGTTACAGACAGGAATCTAATCGAGGGGTTCGGGGTGGTTTATATATAGAATAACAGATACCCGGGAGTGAGTTACAGACTGGAATCTAATCCAGGGGTTCGGGGTGGTTTATATATAGAATAACAGATACCCGGGAGTGAGTTACAGACTGGAATCTAATCCAGGGTTTCGGGGGGGTTTATATATGGAATAACAGATACCCGGGAGTGAGTTACAGACTGGAATCTAATCGAGGGGTTCGGGGTGGTTTATATATAGAATAACAGATACCCGGGAGTGAGTTACAGACTAGAATCTAATCGAGGGGTTCGGGGTGGTTTATATGTAGAATAACAGATACCCGGGAATGAGTTACAGACAGGAATCTAATCGAGGGGTTCGGGGTGGTTTATATATAGAATAACAGATACCCGGGAGTGAGTTACAGACTGGAATCTAATCCAGGGGTTCGGGGTGGTTTATATATAGAATAACAGATACCCGGGAGTGAGTTACAGACTGGAATCTAATCGAGGGGTTCGGGGTGGGTTTATATATAGAATAAGAGATACCCAGGGATGAGTTACAGACTGGAATCTAATCGAGGGGTTCGGGGGGTTTATATATATAATAACAGATACCCGGTAGTGAGTTTCAGACTGGAATCTAATCGAGGGATTCAGGCGGGTTTATAAATAGAATAACAGTTACCCGGGAGTGAGTTACAGACTGGAATCTAATCGAGGGGTTCGGGGTGGTTTATATATAGAATAACAGATACCCGGGAGTGAGTTACAGACTGGAATCTAATCGAGGGTTTCGGGGTGGGTTATATATAGAATAACAGATACCCGGGAGTGAGTTACAGACTGGAATCTAATCGAGGGGTTCGGTGGGGTTGATATATAGAATAACAGATACCCGGGAGTGAGTTACAGACTGGAATCTAATCGAGGGGTTCGGGGGGGTTTATATATAGAATAACAGATACCCGGGAGTGAGTTACAGACTGGAATCTAATCGAGGGGTTCGGGGTGGTTTATATATAGAATAACAGACACCCGGGAGTGAGTAACAGACTGGAATCTAATCGAGGGGTTCGGGGTGGATTATATATAGAATAACAGATTCCCGGGAGTGAGTTACAGACTGGAATCTAATCGAGGGGTTCGGGGGGGTTTATCTATAGAATAACAGAAACCCGGGAGAGAGTTACAGACTGGAATCTAATCGAGGGGTTTCGGGGGGTTTATATATAGAATAACAGATACCCAGGAGTGAGTTACAGCCTGGAATCTAATCGAGGGGTTCGTTGGGGTTTATATATAGAATAACACATACCCGGGAGTGAGTTACAGACTGGAATCTAATCGAGGGGTTCGGGGTGGTTTATATATATAATAACAGATACCCGGGAGTGAGTTACAGACTGGAATCTAATCGAGGGGTTCGTTGGGGTTTATATATAGAATAACACATACCCGGGAGTGAGTTACAGACTGGAATCTAATCGAGGGGTTCGGGGTGGTTTATATATAGAATAAGAGATACCCGGGATTGTGTTACAGACTGGAATGTAATCGAGGCGTTCGGGGTGGTTTATATATAGAATAACAGATACCCGGGAGTGAGTTACAGACTGGAATCTAATCAAGGGGTTCGGGGTTGTTTATATATAGAATAACAGATACCCGGGAGTGAGTTACAGACTGGAATCTAATCGAGGGGTTCGGGGTGGTTTATATATAGAATAACAGATACCCGGGAGTGAGTTACAGACTGGAATCTAATCGAGGGGTTCGGGGGGGTTTATATATAGAATAACAGATACCCGGGAGTGAGTTACAGACTGGAATCTAATCGAGGGGTTCGGGGTGGTTTATATATAGAATAACAGATTCTCGGGAGTGAGTTACAGACTGGAATCGAATCGAGGGGTTCGGGGTGGTTTATATATAGAATAACAGATTCCCGGGATTGAGTTACAGACTGGAATCTAATCGAGGGGTTCGGGGTGGTTTATATATAGAATAACAGATACCCGGGAGTGAGTTACAGACTGGAATCTGATTGAGAGGTTCGGGGTGGTTAATATATAGAATAACAGATACCCGGGAGTGAGTTACAGACTGGAATCTAATCCAGGGGTTTCGGCGTGGTTTATATATAGAATAACAGATACCCGCGGAGTGAGTTACAGACTGGAATCTAATCGAGGGGTTCGGGGTGGTTTATATATAGAATAAGAGATACCCGGGATTGTGTTACAGACTGGAATGTAATCGAGGCGTTCGGGGTGGTTTATATATAGAATAACAGATACCCGGGAGTGAGTTACAGACTGGAATCTAATCGAGGGGTTCGGGGTGGTTTATATATAGAATAACAGATTCTCGGGAGTGAGTTACAGACTGGAATCGAATCGAGGGGTTCGGGGTGGTTTATATATAGAATAACAGATTCCCGGGAGTGAGTTAAAGACTGGAATCTAATCGAGGCATTCGGGGTGGTTTATATATAGAATAACAGATACCCGGGAGTGAGTTACAGACTGGAATCTAATCGAGGGGTTCAGGGGGTTTATCTATAGAATAACAGATACCCGGGAGTGAGTTACAGACTGGAATCTAATCGAGGCGTTCAGGGTGGTTTATATATAGAATAACAGATACCCGGGAGTGAGTTACAGACTGGAATCTAATCGAGGCGTTCGGGGTGGTTTATATATAGAATAACAGATACCCGGGAGTGAGTTACAGACTGGAATCTAATCGAGGCGTTCGGGGTGGTTTATATATAGAATAACAGATACCCGGGAGTGAGTTACAGACTGGAATCTAATCGAGGGGTTCGGGGTGGTTTATATATAGAATAACAGATTCCCGGGATTGAGTTACAGACTGGAATCTAATCGAGGGGTTCGGGGTGGTTTATATATAGAATAACAGATACCCGGGAGTGAGTTACAGACTGGAATCTAATCGAGGGGTTCGGGGTGGTTTATATATAGAATAACAGATACCCGGGAGTGAGGTACAGACTGGAATCTAATCGAGGGGTTCGGGGTGGTTTATATATAGAATAACAGATACCCGGGAGTGAGTTACAGACTGGAATCTAATCCAGGGGTTTCGGCGTGGTTTATATATAGAATAACAGATACCCGCGGAGTTAGTTACAGACTGGAATTTAATCGAGGGTTTTGAGTTGGTTTATATAAAGAATAACAGATACCCGGGAGTGAGTTACAGACTGGAATCTAATCGAGGGATTCGGGGTGGTTTATATATAGAATAACAGATACTCGGGAGTGAGTTACAGACTGGAATCTAATCGAGGGTTTCGGGGTGGTTTATATATAGAATAACAGATATCCGGGAGTGAGTTACAGACTGGAATCTATTCGAGGGATATGTGGTGGTTTATATATAGAATAACAGATACCCGGGAGTGAGTTACAGACTGGAATCTAATCGAGGGGTATGGGATGGTTTATATATAGAATAACAGATACCCGGGAGTGTGTTACAGACTGGAATCTAATCGAGGGGTATGGGGTGGTTTATATATAGAATAACAGATACCCGGAGTGTGTTACAGACTGGAATATAATCGAGGGGTTCGGGGTGGTTTATATATAGAATAACAGATACCCGGGATTGAGTTACTGACTGGAATGTAATCGAGTGTTTCGGGTTGGTTTATATATTGAATAACAGATACCCGGGAGTGAGTTACAGACTGGAATCTAATCGAGGGGTTCGGGGTGGTTTATATATAGAATAACAGATACCCGGGAGTGAGTTACAGACTGGAATCTAATCGAGGGGTTCGGGGGGATTTATATATAGAATAACAGATACCCGGGAGTGAGTTACAGACTGGAATCTAAGCGAGTGGTTCGGGGGGGTTTATATATAGAATAACAGATACCCGGGAGTGAGTTACAGACTGGAATCTAATCGAGTGGTTTTGGGGGGTTTATATATAGAATAAGAGATACCCGGGAGTGAGTTACAGACTGGAATCTAATCGAGGGGTTCGGGAGGGTTTATATATAGAATAACAGATACCCGGGAGTGAGTTACAGACTGGAATCTAATCGAGGGGTTCGGAGTGGTTTATATATAGAATAACAGATACCCGGGAGTGAGTTACAGACTGGAATCTAATCGAGGGGTTCGGGGTGGTTTATATATAGAATAACAGATACCCGGGAGTGTGTTACAGACTGGAATCTAATCGAGTGGTTCGGGGTGGTTTATATATAGAATAACAGATACCCGAGAGTGAGTTACAGACTGGAATCTAATCGAGGGGCTCGGGGTGTTTTATATATAGAATAATAGATATCCGGGAGTGAGTTACAGACTGGAATCTAATCGAGGGGTTCGGGGGGGTTTATATATAGAATAACAGATACCCGGGAGTGAGTTACACACTGGAATCTAATCGAGGGGTTCGGGGTGGTTTATATATAGAATAACAGGTACCCGGGAGTGAGTTACAGACTGGAATCTAATCGAGGGGTTCGGGGTGGTTTATATATAGAATAAGAGATACCCGGGAGTGAGTTCCAGACTGGAATCTAATCGAGGGTTTCGGAGGGGTTTATATATAGAATAACAGATACCCGGGAGTGAGTTTCAGTCTGGAATCTAATCGAGGGGTTCAGGGTGGTTTATATATAGAATAACAGATACCCGGGAGTGAGTTACAGACTGGAATCTAATCGAGGGGTTCGGGGTGGTTTATATATAGAATAACAGATACCCGGGAGTGAGTTCCAGACTGGAATCTAATCGAGGGTTTCGGGGGGGTTTATATATAGAATAACAGATACCCAGGAGTGAGTTACAGACTGGAATCTAATCGAGGGGTTCGGGGGGTTTATATATAGAATAACAGATACCCGAGAGTGAGTTACAGACTGGAATCTAATCGAGGGGTTCAGGGTGATTTATATATAGAATAACAGATACCTGGAAGTGAGTTACAGACTGGAATCTAATCGAGGGGCTCGGGTTGGTTTATATATAGAATAATAGATACCCGGGAGTGAGTTACAGACTGGAATCTAATCGAGGGGTTCGGGGTGGTTTATATATATAATAACAGATACCCGGGAGTGAGTTAAAGACTGGAATCTAATCGAGGGGTTCGGAGGGGTTTATATATAGAATAACAGATTCCCGGGAGTGAGTTAAAGACTGGAATCTAATCGAGGCGTTCGGGGTGGTTTATATATAGAATAACAGATACCCGGGATTGAGTTACTGACTGGAATGTAATCGAGTGTTTCGGGTTGGTTTATATATTGAATAACAGATACCCGGGAGTGAGTTACAGACTGGAATCTAATCGAGGGGTTCGGGGTGGTTTATATATAGAATAACAGATACCCGGGAGTGAGTTACAGACTGGAATCTAATCGAGGGGTTCGGGGGGATTTATATATAGAATAACAGATACCCGGGAGTGAGTTACAGACTGGAATCTAAGCGAGTGGTTCGGTGGGGTTTATATATAGAATAACAGATACCCGGGAGTGAGTTACAGACTGGAATCTAATCGAGGGGTTCGGGAGGGTTTATATATAGAATAACAGATACCCGGGAGTGAGTTACAGACTGGAATCTAATCGAGAGGTACGATGGGGTTTTATATATAGAATAGCAGATACCCGGGAGTGAGTTACAGACTGGAATCTAATCGAGGGGTTCGGGGTGGTTTATATATAGAATAACAGATACCCGGGAGTGTGTTACAGACTGGAATCTAATCGAGTGGTTCGGGGTGGTTTATATATAGAATAACAGATACCCGAGAGTGAGTTACAGACTGGAATCTAATCGAGGGGCTCGGGGTGTTTTATATATAGAATAATAGATATCCGGGAGTGAGTTACAGACTGGAATCTAATCGAGGGGTTCAGGGTGGTTTATATATAGAATAACAGATACCCGGGAGTGAGTTACAGACTGGAATCTAATCGAGGGTTTCGGGGGGGTTTATATATAGAATAACAGATACCCGGGAGTGAGTTACAGACTGGAATCTAATCGAGGGGTTCAGGGTGGTTTATATATAGAATAACAGATACCCGGGAGTGAGTTACAGACTGGAATCTAATCGAGGGGTTCGGGGTGGTTTATATATAGAATAACAGGTACCCGGGAGTGAGTTACAGACTGGAATCTAATCGAGGGGTTCGGGGTGTTTTATATATAGAATAACAGATACCCGGGAGTGAGTTACAGACTGGAATCTAATCGAGGGTTTCGGGGGGGTTTATATATAGAATAACAGATACCCGGGAGTGAGTTACAGACTGGAATCTAATCGAGGGGTTCGGGGGGGTTTATATATAGAATAACAGATACCCGGGAGAGAGTTACAGCCTGGAATCTAATCGAGGGGTTCGGGGTGTTTTATATATAGAATAACAGATACCCGAGAGTGAGTTACAGACTGGAATCTAATCGAGGGGTTCAGGGTGATTTATATATAGAATAACAGATACCTGGAAGTGAGTTACAGACTGGAATCTAATCGAGGGGCTCGGGTTGGTTTATATATAGAATAATAGATACCCGGGAGTGAGTTACAGACTGGAATCTAATCGAGGGGTTCGGGGTGGTTTATATATAGAATAACAGATACCCGGGAGTGAGTTACAGCCTGGAATCTAATCGAGGGGTTCGGGGTGTTTTATATATAGAATAACAGATACCCGAGAGTGAGTTACAGACTGGAATCTAATCGAGGGGTTCAGGGTGATTTATATATAGAATAACAGATACCCGGGAGTGAGTTACAGACTGGAATCTAATCGAGGGGCTCGGGTTGGTTTATATATAGAATAACAGATACCCGGGAGTGTGTTACAGACTGGAATCTAATCGAGGGGCTCGGGTTGGTTTATATATAGAATAACAGATACCTGGAAGTGAGTTACAGACTGGAATCTAATCGAGGGGCTCGGGTTGGTTTATATATAGAATAATAGATACCCGGGAGTGAGTTACAGACTGGAATCTAATCGAGGGGTTCGGGGTGGTTTATATATATAATAACAGATACCCGGGAGTGAGTTAAAGACTGGAATCTAATCGAGGGGTTCGGAGGGGTTTATATATAGAATAACAGATTCCCGGGAGTGAGTTAAAGACTGGAATCTAATCGAGGCGTTCGGGGTGGTTTATATATAGAATAACATATACCCGGGAGTGAGTTACAGACTGGAATCTAATCGAGGGGTTCAGGGGGTTTATCTATAGAATAACAGATACCCGGGAGTGAGTTACAGACTGGAATCTAATCGAGGTGTTCAGGGTGGTTTATATATAGAATAACAGATACCCGGGAGTGAGTTACAGACTGGAATCTAATCGAGGGGTTCAGGGGGTTTATCTATAGAATAACAGATACCCGGGAGTGAGTTACAGACTGGAATCTAATCGAGGCGTTCGGGGTGGTTTATATATAGAATAACAGATACACGGGAGTGAGTTACAGACTGGAATCTAATCGAGGGGTTCAGGGGGTTTATCTATAGAATAACAGATACCCGGGAGTGAGTTACAGACTGGAATCTAATCGAGGCGTTCGGGGTGGTTTATATATAGAATAACAGATACCCGGGAGTGAGTTACAGACTGGAATCTAATCGAGGGGTTCGGGGTGGTTTATATATAGAATAACAGATACCCGGGAGTGAGTTACAGCCTGGAATCTAATCGAGGGGTTCGGGGTGTTTTATATATAGAATAACAGATACCCGAGAGTGAGTTACAGACTGGAATCTAATCGAGGGGTTCAGGGTGATTTATATATAGAATAACAGATACCTGGAAGTGAGTTACAGACTGGAATCTAATCGAGGGGCTCGGGTTGGTTTATATATAGAATAATAGATACCCGGGAGTGAGTTACAGACTGGAATCTAATCGAGGGGTTCGGGGTGGTTTATATATATAATAACAGATACCCGGGAGTGAGTTAAAGACTGGAATCTAATCGAGGGGTTCGGAGGGGTTTATATATAGAATAACAGATTCCCGGGAGTGAGTTAAAGACTGGAATCTAATCGAGGCGTTCGGGGTGGTTTATATATAGAATAACATATACCCGGGAGTGAGTTACAGACTGGAATCTAATCGAGGGGTTCAGGGGGTTTATCTATAGAATAACAGATACCCGGGAGTGAGTTACAGACTGGAATCTAATCGAGGTGTTCAGGGTGGTTTATATATAGAATAACAGATACCCGGGAGTGAGTTACAGACTGGAATCTAATCGAGGCGTTCGGGGTGGTTTATATATAGAATAACAGATACCCGGGAGTGAGTTACAGACTGGAATCTAATCGAGGCGTTCGGGGTGGTTTATATATAGAATAACAGATACCCGGGAGTGAGTTACAGACTGGAATCTAATCGAGGGGTTCAGGGGGTTTATCTATAGAATAACAGATACCCGGGAGTGAGTTACAGACTGGAATCTAATCGAGGCGTTCAGGGTGGTTTATATATAGAATAACAGATACCCGGGAGTGAGTTACAGACTGGAATCTAATCGAGGCGTTCGGGGTGGTTTATATATAGAATAACAGATACCCGGGAGTGAGTTACAGACTGGAATCTAATCGAGGCGTTCGCGGTGGTTTATATATAGAATAACAGATACCCGGGAGTGAGTTACAGACTGGAATCTAATCGAGGGGTTCAGGGGGTTTATCTATAGAATAACAGATACCCGGGAGTGAGTTACAGACTGGAATCTAATCGAGGCGTTCAGGGTGGTTTATATATAGAATAACAGATACCCGGGAGTGAGTTACAGACTGGAATCTAATCGAGGCGTTCGGGGTGGTTTATATATAGAATAACAGGTACCCGGGAGTGAGTTACAGACTGGAATATAATCGAGGCGTTCGGGGTGGTTTATATATAGAATAACAGATACCCGGGAGTGAGTTACAGACTGGAATCTAATCGAGGGGTTCGGGGTGGTTTATATATAGAATAACAGATTCCCGGGATTGAGTTACAGACTGGAATCTAATCGTGGGGTTCGGGGTGGTTTATATATAGAATAACAGGTACCCGGGAGTGAGTTACAGACTGGAATCTAATCGAGGGGTTCGGGGTGGTTTATATATAGAATAACATATACCCGGGAGTGAGTTACAGACTGGAATCTAATCGAGGGGTTCGGGGTGGTTTATATATAGAATAACATATACTCGGGAGTGAGTTACAGACTGGAATCTAATCCAGGGGTTTCGGCGTGGTTTATATATAGAATAACAGATACCCGCGGTGTGAGTTACAGACTGGAATTTAATCGAGGGTTTTGAGGTGGTTTATATAAAGAATAACAGATACCCGGGAGTGAGTTACAGACTGGAATCTAATCGAGGTGTTCGGGGTGGCTTATATACAGAATAACAGATACCCGGGAGTGAGTAACAGACTGGAATCTAATCGAGGGGCTCGGGGTGGTTTATACATAGAATAACAGATTCCCGGGAGTGAGTTACAGACTTGAATCTTATCGAGGGGTTTCGGGGTGGTTTATATATAGAATAACAGATACCCGGGATTGAGTTACAGACTGGAATCTAATCGAGGGGTTCGGGGTGGTTTATATATAGAATAACAGACACCCGGGAGTGAGTTACAGACTGGAATATAATCGAGGGGTTCGGGGTGGTTTATATATAGAATAACAGATTCCCGGGAGTGAGTTACAGACTGGAATCTAATCGAGGGGTTCGGGGGGGTTTATATATAGAATAACTGAAACCCGGGAGAGAGTTAGAGACTGGAATCTAATCGAGGGGTTTCGGGGGGTTTATATATATAATAACAGATACCCGGGAGTGAGTTACAGACTGGAATCTAATCGAGGTGTTCGGGGTGGTTTATATATAGAATAACAGATACCCGGGAGTGAGTTGCAGACTGGAATCTAATCGAGGGGTTCGTTGGGGTTTATATATAGAATAACACATACCCGGGAGTGAGTTACAGACTGGAATCTAATCGAGGGGTTCGGGGTGGTTTATATATAGAATAACAGATACCTGGGAGTGTGTTACAGACTGGAATGTAATCGAGGCGTTCGGGGTGATTTATATATAGAATAACAGATACCCAGGAGTGAGTTACAGACTGGAATCTAATCGAGGGGTTTCGGGTGGGTTTATATATAGAATAACAGATACCCGGGAGTGAGTTACAGACTGGAATCTAATCGAGGGGTTTGGAGTGGTTTACGTATAGAATAACAGATACCCGGGAGTGAGTTACAGACTGGAATCGAATCGAGGGGTTCAGGGGGTTTATATATAGAATAACAGATACCCGGGAGTGAGTTACAGACTGGAATCAAATCGAGGGGTTCGGGGTGGTTTATATATAGAATAACAGATACCCGGGAGTGAGTTACAGACTGGAATCTAATCGAGGGGTTCGGGGGGGTTTATATATAGAATAACAGAACACGGGAGTGAGTTACAGACTGGAATCTAATCGAGGGGTTCGGGGTGGTTTATATATAGAATAACAGATACCCGGGAGTGAGTTACAGACTGGAATCTAATCGAGGGGTTCGGGGTGGTTTATATATAGAATAACAGATACCCGGGAGTGAGTTACAGACTGGAATCTAATCGAGGCATTCGGGGTGGTTTATATATAGAATAACAGATACCCAGGATTGAGTTACAGACTGGATTCTAATCGAGGGGTTTCGGGTGGGTTTATATATAGAATAACAGATACCCGGGAGTGAGTTAAAGACTGGAATCTAATCGAGGGGTTCGGAGGGGTTTATATATAGAATAACAGATTCCCGGGAGTGAGTTAAAGACTGGAATCTAATCGAGGCGTTCGGGGTGGTATATATATAGAATAACAGATACCCGGGAGTGAGTTACAGACTGGAAACTAATCGAGGCGTTCGGGGTGGTTTATATATAGAATAACAGATACCCGGGAGTGAGTTACAGACTGGAATCTAATCAAGGGGTTCGGGGTTGTTTATATATAGAATAACAGATACCCGGGAGTGAGTTACAGACTGGAATCTAATCGAGGGGTTCGGGGGGGTTTATATATAGAATAACAGATACCCGGGAGTGAGTTACAGACTGGAATCTAATCGAGGGGTTCGGGGTGGTTTATATATAGAATAACAGATTCTCGGGAGTGAGTTACAGACTGGAATCGAATCGAGGGGTTCGGGGTGGTTTATATATAGAATAACAGATTCCCGGGATTGAGTTACAGACTGGAATCTTATCGAGGGGTTCGGGGTGGTTTATATATAGAATAACAGATACCCGGGAGTGAGTTACAGACTGGAATCTGATTGAGAGGTTCGGGGTGGTTAATATATAGAATAACAGATACCCGGGAGTGAGTTACAGACTGGAATCTAATCCAGGGGTTTCGGCGTGGTTTATATATAGAATAACAGATACCCGCGGAGTGAGTTACAGACTGGAATTTAATCGAGGGTTTCGAGGTGGTTTATATAAAGAATAACAGATACCCGGGAGTGAGTTACAGACTGGAATCTAATCGAGGGATACGGGGTGGTTTATATATAGAATAACATATACTCGGGAGTGAGTTACAGACTGGAATCTAATCGAGGGTTTCGGGGTGGTTTATATATAGAATAACAGATATCCGGGAGTGAGTTACAGACTGGAATCTATTCCAGGGATATGTGGTGGTTTATATATAGAATAACAGATACCCGGGAGTGAGTTACAGACTGGAATCTAATCGAGGGGTATGGGATGGTTTATATATAGAATAACAGATACCCGGGAGTGTGTTACAGACTGGAATCTAATCGAGGGGTATGGGGTGGTTTATATATAGCATAACAGATACCCGGGATTGAGTTACTGACTGGAATGTAATCGAGTGTTTCGGGATGGTTTATATATTGAATAATAGATACCCGGGAGTGAGTTACAGACTGGAATCTAATCGAGGGGTTCGGGGTGGTTTATATATAGAATAACAGATACCCGGGAGTGAGTTACAGACTGGAATCTAATCGAGGGGTTCGGGGGGGTTTATATATAGAATAACAGATACCCGGGAGTGAGTTACAGACTGGAATGTAAGCGAGTGGTTCGGGGGGGTTTATATATAGAATAACAGATACCCGGGAGTGAGTTACAGACTGGAATCGAATCGAGTGGTTTTGGGGGGTTTATATATAGAATAAGAGATACCCGGGAGTGAGTTACAGACTGGAATCTAATCGAGAGGTACGATGGGGTTTTATATATAGAATAGCAGATACCCGTGAGTGAGTTACAGACTGGAATCTAATCGAGGGGTTCGGGGTGGTTTATATATAGAATAACAGATACCCGGGAGTGTGTTACAGACGGGAATCTAATCGAGTGGTTCGGGGTGGTTTATATATAGAATAACAGATACCCGAGAGTGAGTTACAGACTGGAATCTAATCGAGGGGCTCGGGGTGTTTTATATATAGAATAACAGATACCCGGGAGTGAGTTACAGACTGGAATCTAATCGAGGCGTTCAGGGAGGTTTATATATAGAATAACAGATACCCGGGAGTGAGTTACAGACTGGAATCTAATCGAGGTGTTCGGGGTGGGTTATGTATAGAATAAAAGATACCCGGGAGTGAGTTACAGACTGGAATCTAATCGAGGTGTTCGGGGTGGTTTATATATAGAATAACAGATACCCGGGAGTGAGTTACAGACTGGAATCTAATCGAGGTGTTCGGGGTGGGTTATGTATAGAATAACAGATACCCGGGATTGAGTTACAGACTGGAATCTAATCCAGGGTTTCGGGGGGGTTTATATATGGAATAACAGATACCCGGGAGTGAGTTACAGACTGGAATCTAATCGAGGGGTTCGGGGTGGTTTATATATAGAATAACAGATACCCGGGAGTGAGTTACAGACTAGAATCTAATCGAGGGGTTCGGGGTGGTTTATATGTAGAATAACAGATACCCGGGAATGAGTTACAGACAGGAATCTAATCGAGGGGTTCGGGGTGGTTTATATATAGAATAACAGATACCCGGGAGTGAGTTACAGACTGGAATCTAATCCAGGGGTTCGGGGTGGTTTATATATAGAATAACAGATACCCGGGAGTGAGTTACAGACAGGAATCTAATCGAGGGGTTCGGGGTGGGTTTATATATAGAATAAGAGATACCCAGGGATGAGTTACAGACTGGAATCTAATCGAGGGGTTCGGGGGGTTTATATATATAATAACAGATACCCGGTAGTGAGTTTCAGACTGGAATCTAATCGAGGGATTCAGGGGGGTTTATAAATAGAATAACAGTTACCCGGGAGTGAGTTACAGACTGGAATCTAATCGAGGGGTTCGGGGTGGTTTATATATAGAATAACAGATACCCGGGAGTGAGTTACAGACTGGAATCTAATCGAGGGTTTCGGGGTGGGTTATATATAGAATAACAGATACCCGGGAGTGAGTTACAGACTGGAATCTAATCGAGTGGTTCGGTGGGGTTGATATATAGAATAACAGATACCCGGGAGTGAGTTACAGACTGGAATCTAATCGAGGGGTTCGGGGGGGTTTATATATAGAATAACAGATACCCGGGAGTGAGTTACAGACTGGAATCTAATCGAGGGGTTCGGGGTGGTTTATATATAGAATAACAGACACCCGGGAGTGAGTAACAGACTGGAATCTAATCGAGGGGTTCGGGGTGGATTATATATAGAATAACAGATTCCCGGGAGTGAGTTACAGACTGGAATCTAATCGAGGGGTTCGGGGGGGTTTATCTATAGAATAACAGAAACCCGGGAGAGAGTTACAGACTGGAATCTAATCGAGGGGTTTCGGGGGGTTTATATATATAATAACAGATACCCGGGAGTGAGTTACAGACTGGAATCTAATCGAGGGGTTCGTTGGGGTTTATATATAGAATAACACATACCCGGGAGTGAGTTACAGACTGGAATCTAATCGAGGGGTTCGGGGTGGTTTATATATAGAATAAGAGATACCCGGGATTGTGTTACAGACTGGAATGTAATCGAGGGGTTCGGGGTGATTTATATATAGAATAACAGAACACGGGAGTGAGTTACAGACTGGAATCTAATCGAGGGTTTCGGGGTGGTTTATATATAGAATAACAGATACCCGGGAGTGAGTTACAGACTGGAATCTAATCGAGGGGATCGGGGTGGTTTATATATAGAATAACAGATACCCGGGAGTGAGTAACAGACTGGAATCTAATCGAGGCATTCGGGGTGGTTTATATATAGAATAACAGATACCCAGGAGTGAGTTACAGACTGGATTCTAATCGAGGGGTTTCGGGTGGGTTTATATATAGAATAACAGATACCCGGGATTGAGTTAAAGACTGGAATCTAATCGAGGGGTTCGGAGGGGTTTATATATAGAATAACAGATTCCCGGGAGTGAGTTAAAGACTGGAATCTAATCGAGGCATTCGGGGTGGTTTATATATAGAATAACAGATACCCGGGAGTGAGTTACAGACTGGAATCTAATCGAGGGGTTCAGGGGGTTTATCTATAGAATAACAGATACCCGGGAGTGAGTTACAGACTGGAATCTAATTGAGGCGTTCAGGGTGGTTTATATATAGAATAACAGATACCCGGGAGTGAGTTACAGACTGGAATCTAATCGAGGCGTTCGGGGTGGTTTATATATAGAATAACAGATACCCGGGAGTGAGTTACAGACTGGAATCTAATCGAGGCGTTCGGGGTGGTTTATATATAGAATAACAGATACCCGGGAGTGAGTTACAGACTGGAATCTAATCGAGGGGTTCGGGGTGGTTTATATATAGAATAACAGATTCCCGGGATTGAGTTACAGACTGGAATCTAATCGAGGGGTTCGGGGTGGTTTATATATAGAATAACAGATACCCGGGAGTGAGTTACAGACTGGAATCTAATCGAGGGGTTCGTGGTGGTTTATATATAGAATAACAGATACCCGGGAGTGAGGTACAGACTGGAATCTAATCGAGGGGTTCGGGGTGGTTTATATATAGAATAACAGATACCCGGGAGTGAGTTACAGACTGGAATCTAATCCAGGGGTTTCGGCGTGGTTTATATATAGAATAACAGATAACCGCGGAGTTAGTTACAGACTTGAATTTAATCGAGGGTTTTGAGGTGGTTTATATAAAGAATAACAGATACCCGGGAGTGAGTTACAGACTGGAATCTAATCGAGGGATTCGGGGTGGTTTATATATAGAATCACAGATACTCGGGAGTGAGTTACAGACTGGAATCTAATCGAGGGTTTCGGGGTGGTTTATATATAGAATAACAGATATCCGGGAGTGAGTTACAGACTGGAATCTATTCGAGGGATATGTGGTGGTTTATATATAGAATAACAGATACCCGGGAGTGAGTTACAGACTGGAATCTAATCGAGGGGTATGGGATGGTTTATATATAGAATAACAGATACCCGGGAGTGTGTTACAGACTGGAATCTAATCGAGGGGTATGGGGTGGTTTATATATAGAATAACAGATACCCGGAGTGTGTTACAGACTGGAATCTAATCGAGGGGTTCGGGGTGGTTTATATATAGAATAACAGATACCCGGGATTGAGTTACTGACTGGAATGTAATCGAGTGTTTCGGGTTGGTTTATATATTGAACAGCAGATACCCGGGAGTGAGTTACAGACTGGAATCTAATCGAGGGGTTCGGGGTGGTTTATATATAGAATAACAGATACCCGGGAGTGAGTTACAGACTGGAATCTAATCGAGGGGTTCGGGGGGATTTATATATAGAATAACAGATACCCGGGATTGAGTTACAGACTGGAATCTAATCGTGGGGTTCGGGGTGGTTTATATATAGAATAACAGGTACCCGGGAGTGAGTTACAGACTGGAATCTAATCGAGGGGTTCGGGGTGGTTTATATATAGAATAACATATACCCGGGAGTGAGTTACAGACTGGAATCTAATCGAGGGGTTCGGGGTGGTTTATATATAGAATAACATATACTCGGGAGTGAGTTACAGACTGGAATCTAATCCAGGGGTTTCGGCGTGGTTTATATATAGAATAACAGATACCCGCGGTGTGAGTTACAGACTGGAATTTAATCGAGGGTTTTGAGGTGGTTTATATAAAGAATAACAGATACCCGGGAGTGAGTTACAGACTGGAATCTAATCGAGGTGTTCGGGGTGGCTTATATACAGAATAACAGATACCCGGGAGTGAGTAACAGACTGGAATCTAATCGAGGGGCTCGGGGTGGTTTATACATAGAATAACAGATTCCCGGGAGTGAGTTACAGACTTGAATCTTATCGAGGGGTTTCGGGGTGGTTTATATATAGAATAACAGATACCCGGGATTGAGTTACAGACTGGAATCTAATCGAGGGGTTCGGGGTGGTTTATATATAGAATAACAGACACCCGGGAGTGAGTTACAGACTGGAATATAATCGAGGGGTTCGGGGTGGTTTATATATAGAATAACAGATTCCCGGGAGTGAGTTACAGACTGGAATCTAATCGAGGGGTTCGGGGGGGTTTATATATAGAATAACTGAAACCCGGGAGAGAGTTAGAGACTGGAATCTAATCGAGGGGTTTCGGGGGGTTTATATATATAATAACAGATACCCGGGAGTGAGTTACAGACTGGAATCTAATCGAGGTGTTCGGGGTGGTTTATATATAGAATAACAGATACCCGGGAGTGAGTTGCAGACTGGAATCTAATCGAGGGGTTCGTTGGGGTTTATATATAGAATAACACATACCCGGGAGTGAGTTACAGACTGGAATCTAATCGAGGGGTTCGGGGTGGTTTATATATAGAATAACAGATACCTGGGAGTGTGTTACAGACTGGAATGTAATCGAGGCGTTCGGGGTGATTTATATATAGAATAACAGATACCCAGGAGTGAGTTACAGACTGGAATCTAATCGAGGGGTTTCGGGTGGGTTTATATATAGAATAACAGATACCCGGGAGTGAGTTACAGACTGGAATCTAATCGAGGGGTTTGGAGTGGTTTACGTATAGAATAACAGATACCCGGGAGTGAGTTACAGACTGGAATCGAATCGAGGGGTTCAGGGGGTTTATATATAGAATAACAGATACCCGGGAGTGAGTTACAGACTGGAATCAAATCGAGGGGTTCGGGGTGGTTTATATATAGAATAACAGATACCCGGGAGTGAGTTACAGACTGGAATCTAATCGAGGGGTTCGGGGGGGTTTATATATAGAATAACAGAACACGGGAGTGAGTTACAGACTGGAATCTAATCGAGGGGTTCGGGGTGGTTTATATATAGAATAACAGATACCCGGGAGTGAGTTACAGACTGGAATCTAATCGAGGGGTTCGGGGTGGTTTATATATAGAATAACAGATACCCGGGAGTGAGTTACAGACTGGAATCTAATCGAGGCATTCGGGGTGGTTTATATATAGAATAACAGATACCCAGGATTGAGTTACAGACTGGATTCTAATCGAGGGGTTTCGGGTGGGTTTATATATAGAATAACAGATACCCGGGAGTGAGTTAAAGACTGGAATCTAATCGAGGGGTTCGGAGGGGTTTATATATAGAATAACAGATTCCCGGGAGTGAGTTAAAGACTGGAATCTAATCGAGGCGTTCGGGGTGGTATATATATAGAATAACAGATACCCGGGAGTGAGTTACAGACTGGAAACTAATCGAGGCGTTCGGGGTGGTTTATATATAGAATAACAGATACCCGGGAGTGAGTTACAGACTGGAATCTAATCAAGGGGTTCGGGGTTGTTTATATATAGAATAACAGATACCCGGGAGTGAGTTACAGACTGGAATCTAATCGAGGGGTTCGGGGGGGTTTATATATAGAATAACAGATACCCGGGAGTGAGTTACAGACTGGAATCTAATCGAGGGGTTCGGGGTGGTTTATATATAGAATAACAGATTCTCGGGAGTGAGTTACAGACTGGAATCGAATCGAGGGGTTCGGGGTGGTTTATATATAGAATAACAGATTCCCGGGATTGAGTTACAGACTGGAATCTTATCGAGGGGTTCGGGGTGGTTTATATATAGAATAACAGATACCCGGGAGTGAGTTACAGACTGGAATCTGATTGAGAGGTTCGGGGTGGTTAATATATAGAATAACAGATACCCGGGAGTGAGTTACAGACTGGAATCTAATCCAGGGGTTTCGGCGTGGTTTATATATAGAATAACAGATACCCGCGGAGTGAGTTACAGACTGGAATTTAATCGAGGGTTTCGAGGTGGTTTATATAAAGAATAACAGATACCCGGGAGTGAGTTACAGACTGGAATCTAATCGAGGGATACGGGGTGGTTTATATATAGAATAACATATACTCGGGAGTGAGTTACAGACTGGAATCTAATCGAGGGTTTCGGGGTGGTTTATATATAGAATAACAGATATCCGGGAGTGAGTTACAGACTGGAATCTATTCCAGGGATATGTGGTGGTTTATATATAGAATAACAGATACCCGGGAGTGAGTTACAGACTGGAATCTAATCGAGGGGTATGGGATGGTTTATATATAGAATAACAGATACCCGGGAGTGTGTTACAGACTGGAATCTAATCGAGGGGTATGGGGTGGTTTATATATAGCATAACAGATACCCGGGATTGAGTTACTGACTGGAATGTAATCGAGTGTTTCGGGATGGTTTATATATTGAATAATAGATACCCGGGAGTGAGTTACAGACTGGAATCTAATCGAGGGGTTCGGGGTGGTTTATATATAGAATAACAGATACCCGGGAGTGAGTTACAGACTGGAATCTAATCGAGGGGTTCGGGGGGGTTTATATATAGAATAACAGATACCCGGGAGTGAGTTACAGACTGGAATGTAAGCGAGTGGTTCGGGGGGGTTTATATATAGAATAACAGATACCCGGGAGTGAGTTACAGACTGGAATCGAATCGAGTGGTTTTGGGGGGTTTATATATAGAATAAGAGATACCCGGGAGTGAGTTACAGACTGGAATCTAATCGAGAGGTACGATGGGGTTTTATATATAGAATAGCAGATACCCGTGAGTGAGTTACAGACTGGAATCTAATCGAGGGGTTCGGGGTGGTTTATATATAGAATAACAGATACCCGGGAGTGTGTTACAGACGGGAATCTAATCGAGTGGTTCGGGGTGGTTTATATATAGAATAACAGATACCCGAGAGTGAGTTACAGACTGGAATCTAATCGAGGGGCTCGGGGTGTTTTATATATAGAATAACAGATACCCGGGAGTGAGTTACAGACTGGAATCTAATCGAGGCGTTCAGGGAGGTTTATATATAGAATAACAGATACCCGGGAGTGAGTTACAGACTGGAATCTAATCGAGGTGTTCGGGGTGGGTTATGTATAGAATAAAAGATACCCGGGAGTGAGTTACAGACTGGAATCTAATCGAGGTGTTCGGGGTGGTTTATATATAGAATAACAGATACCCGGGAGTGAGTTACAGACTGGAATCTAATCGAGGTGTTCGGGGTGGGTTATGTATAGAATAACAGATACCCGGGATTGAGTTACAGACTGGAATCTAATCCAGGGTTTCGGGGGGGTTTATATATGGAATAACAGATACCCGGGAGTGAGTTACAGACTGGAATCTAATCGAGGGGTTCGGGGTGGTTTATATATAGAATAACAGATACCCGGGAGTGAGTTACAGACTAGAATCTAATCGAGGGGTTCGGGGTGGTTTATATGTAGAATAACAGATACCCGGGAATGAGTTACAGACAGGAATCTAATCGAGGGGTTCGGGGTGGTTTATATATAGAATAACAGATACCCGGGAGTGAGTTACAGACTGGAATCTAATCCAGGGGTTCGGGGTGGTTTATATATAGAATAACAGATACCCGGGAGTGAGTTACAGACAGGAATCTAATCGAGGGGTTCGGGGTGGGTTTATATATAGAATAAGAGATACCCAGGGATGAGTTACAGACTGGAATCTAATCGAGGGGTTCGGGGGGTTTATATATATAATAACAGATACCCGGTAGTGAGTTTCAGACTGGAATCTAATCGAGGGATTCAGGGGGGTTTATAAATAGAATAACAGTTACCCGGGAGTGAGTTACAGACTGGAATCTAATCGAGGGGTTCGGGGTGGTTTATATATAGAATAACAGATACCCGGGAGTGAGTTACAGACTGGAATCTAATCGAGGGTTTCGGGGTGGGTTATATATAGAATAACAGATACCCGGGAGTGAGTTACAGACTGGAATCTAATCGAGTGGTTCGGTGGGGTTGATATATAGAATAACAGATACCCGGGAGTGAGTTACAGACTGGAATCTAATCGAGGGGTTCGGGGGGGTTTATATATAGAATAACAGATACCCGGGAGTGAGTTACAGACTGGAATCTAATCGAGGGGTTCGGGGTGGTTTATATATAGAATAACAGACACCCGGGAGTGAGTAACAGACTGGAATCTAATCGAGGGGTTCGGGGTGGATTATATATAGAATAACAGATTCCCGGGAGTGAGTTACAGACTGGAATCTAATCGAGGGGTTCGGGGGGGTTTATCTATAGAATAACAGAAACCCGGGAGAGAGTTACAGACTGGAATCTAATCGAGGGGTTTCGGGGGGTTTATATATATAATAACAGATACCCGGGAGTGAGTTACAGACTGGAATCTAATCGAGGGGTTCGTTGGGGTTTATATATAGAATAACACATACCCGGGAGTGAGTTACAGACTGGAATCTAATCGAGGGGTTCGGGGTGGTTTATATATAGAATAAGAGATACCCGGGATTGTGTTACAGACTGGAATGTAATCGAGGGGTTCGGGGTGATTTATATATAGAATAACAGAACACGGGAGTGAGTTACAGACTGGAATCTAATCGAGGGTTTCGGGGTGGTTTATATATAGAATAACAGATACCCGGGAGTGAGTTACAGACTGGAATCTAATCGAGGGGATCGGGGTGGTTTATATATAGAATAACAGATACCCGGGAGTGAGTAACAGACTGGAATCTAATCGAGGCATTCGGGGTGGTTTATATATAGAATAACAGATACCCAGGAGTGAGTTACAGACTGGATTCTAATCGAGGGGTTTCGGGTGGGTTTATATATAGAATAACAGATACCCGGGATTGAGTTAAAGACTGGAATCTAATCGAGGGGTTCGGAGGGGTTTATATATAGAATAACAGATTCCCGGGAGTGAGTTAAAGACTGGAATCTAATCGAGGCATTCGGGGTGGTTTATATATAGAATAACAGATACCCGGGAGTGAGTTACAGACTGGAATCTAATCGAGGGGTTCAGGGGGTTTATCTATAGAATAACAGATACCCGGGAGTGAGTTACAGACTGGAATCTAATTGAGGCGTTCAGGGTGGTTTATATATAGAATAACAGATACCCGGGAGTGAGTTACAGACTGGAATCTAATCGAGGCGTTCGGGGTGGTTTATATATAGAATAACAGATACCCGGGAGTGAGTTACAGACTGGAATCTAATCGAGGCGTTCGGGGTGGTTTATATATAGAATAACAGATACCCGGGAGTGAGTTACAGACTGGAATCTAATCGAGGGGTTCGGGGTGGTTTATATATAGAATAACAGATTCCCGGGATTGAGTTACAGACTGGAATCTAATCGAGGGGTTCGGGGTGGTTTATATATAGAATAACAGATACCCGGGAGTGAGTTACAGACTGGAATCTAATCGAGGGGTTCGTGGTGGTTTATATATAGAATAACAGATACCCGGGAGTGAGGTACAGACTGGAATCTAATCGAGGGGTTCGGGGTGGTTTATATATAGAATAACAGATACCCGGGAGTGAGTTACAGACTGGAATCTAATCCAGGGGTTTCGGCGTGGTTTATATATAGAATAACAGATAACCGCGGAGTTAGTTACAGACTTGAATTTAATCGAGGGTTTTGAGGTGGTTTATATAAAGAATAACAGATACCCGGGAGTGAGTTACAGACTGGAATCTAATCGAGGGATTCGGGGTGGTTTATATATAGAATCACAGATACTCGGGAGTGAGTTACAGACTGGAATCTAATCGAGGGTTTCGGGGTGGTTTATATATAGAATAACAGATATCCGGGAGTGAGTTACAGACTGGAATCTATTCGAGGGATATGTGGTGGTTTATATATAGAATAACAGATACCCGGGAGTGAGTTACAGACTGGAATCTAATCGAGGGGTATGGGATGGTTTATATATAGAATAACAGATACCCGGGAGTGTGTTACAGACTGGAATCTAATCGAGGGGTATGGGGTGGTTTATATATAGAATAACAGATACCCGGAGTGTGTTACAGACTGGAATCTAATCGAGGGGTTCGGGGTGGTTTATATATAGAATAACAGATACCCGGGATTGAGTTACTGACTGGAATGTAATCGAGTGTTTCGGGTTGGTTTATATATTGAACAGCAGATACCCGGGAGTGAGTTACAGACTGGAATCTAATCGAGGGGTTCGGGGTGGTTTATATATAGAATAACAGATACCCGGGAGTGAGTTACAGACTGGAATCTAATCGAGGGGTTCGGGGGGATTTATATATAGAATAACAGATACCCGGGAGTGAGTTACAGACTGGAATCTAAGCGAGTGGTTCGGGGGGGTTTATATATAGAATAACAGATACCCGGGAGTGAGTTACAGACTGGAATCTAATCGAGTGGTTTTGGGGGGTTTATATATAGAATAAGAGATACCCGGGAGTGAGTTACAGACTGGAATCTAATCGAGGGGTTCGGGAGGGTTTATATATAGAATAACAGATACCCGGGAGTGAGTTACAGACTGGAATCTAATCGAGGGGTTCGGGGTGGTTTATATATAGAATAACAGATACCCGGGAGTGAGTTACAGACTGGAATCTAATCGAGGGGTTCGGGGTGGTTTATATATATAATAACAGATACCCGGTAGTGAGTTTCAGACTGGAATCTAATCGAGGGATTCAGGGGGGTTTATAAATAGAATAACAGTTACCCGGGAGTGAGTTACAGACTGGAATCTAATCGAGGGGTTCGGGGTGGTTTATATATAGAATAACAGATACCCGGGAGTGAGTTACAGACTGGAATCTAATCGAGGGTTTCGGGGTGGGTTATATATAGAATAACAGATACCCGGGAGTGAGTTACAGACTGGAATCTAATCGAGTGGTTCGGTGGGGTTGATATATAGAATAACAGATACCCGGGAGTGAGTTACAGACTGGAATCTAATCGAGGGGTTCGGGGGGGTTTATATATAGAATAACAGATACCCGGGAGTGAGTTACAGACTGGAATCTAATCGAGGGGTTCGGGGTGGTTTATATATAGAATAACAGACACCCGGGAGTGAGTAACAGACTGGAATCTAATCGAGGGGTTCGGGGTGGATTATATATAGAATAACAGATTCCCGGGAGTGAGTTACAGACTGGAATCTAATCGAGGGGTTCGGGGGGGTTTATCTATAGAATAACAGAAACCCGGGAGAGAGTTACAGACTGGAATCTAATCGAGGGGTTTCGGGGGGTTTATATATATAATAACAGATACCCGGGAGTGAGTTACAGACTGGAATCTAATCGAGGGGTTCGTTGGGGTTTATATATAGAATAACACATACCCGGGAGTGAGTTACAGACTGGAATCTAATCGAGGGGTTCGGGGTGGTTTATATATAGAATAAGAGATACCCGGGATTGTGTTACAGACTGGAATGTAATCGAGGGGTTCGGGGTGATTTATATATAGAATAACAGAACACGGGAGTGAGTTACAGACTGGAATCTAATCGAGGGTTTCGGGGTGGTTTATATATAGAATAACAGATACCCGGGAGTGAGTTACAGACTGGAATCTAATCGAGGGGATCGGGGTGGTTTATATATAGAATAACAGATACCCGGGAGTGAGTAACAGACTGGAATCTAATCGAGGCATTCGGGGTGGTTTATATATAGAATAACAGATACCCAGGAGTGAGTTACAGACTGGATTCTAATCGAGGGGTTTCGGGTGGGTTTATATATAGAATAACAGATACCCGGGATTGAGTTAAAGACTGGAATCTAATCGAGGGGTTCGGAGGGGTTTATATATAGAATAACAGATTCCCGGGAGTGAGTTAAAGACTGGAATCTAATCGAGGCATTCGGGGTGGTTTATATATAGAATAACAGATACCCGGGAGTGAGTTACAGACTGGAATCTAATCGAGGGGTTCAGGGGGTTTATCTATAGAATAACAGATACCCGGGAGTGAGTTACAGACTGGAATCTAATTGAGGCGTTCAGGGTGGTTTATATATAGAATAACAGATACCCGGGAGTGAGTTACAGACTGGAATCTAATCGAGGCGTTCGGGGTGGTTTATATATAGAATAACAGATACCCGGGAGTGAGTTACAGACTGGAATCTAATCGAGGCGTTCGGGGTGGTTTATATATAGAATAACAGATACCCGGGAGTGAGTTACAGACTGGAATCTAATCGAGGGGTTCGGGGTGGTTTATATATAGAATAACAGATTCCCGGGATTGAGTTACAGACTGGAATCTAATCGAGGGGTTCGGGGTGGTTTATATATAGAATAACAGATACCCGGGAGTGAGTTACAGACTGGAATCTAATCGAGGGGTTCGTGGTGGTTTATATATAGAATAACAGATACCCGGGAGTGAGGTACAGACTGGAATCTAATCGAGGGGTTCGGGGTGGTTTATATATAGAATAACAGATACCCGGGAGTGAGTTACAGACTGGAATCTAATCCAGGGGTTTCGGCGTGGTTTATATATAGAATAACAGATAACCGCGGAGTTAGTTACAGACTTGAATTTAATCGAGGGTTTTGAGGTGGTTTATATAAAGAATAACAGATACCCGGGAGTGAGTTACAGACTGGAATCTAATCGAGGGATTCGGGGTGGTTTATATATAGAATCACAGATACTCGGGAGTGAGTTACAGACTGGAATCTAATCGAGGGTTTCGGGGTGGTTTATATATAGAATAACAGATATCCGGGAGTGAGTTACAGACTGGAATCTATTCGAGGGATATGTGGTGGTTTATATATAGAATAACAGATACCCGGGAGTGAGTTACAGACTGGAATCTAATCGAGGGGTATGGGATGGTTTATATATAGAATAACAGATACCCGGGAGTGTGTTACAGACTGGAATCTAATCGAGGGGTATGGGGTGGTTTATATATAGAATAACAGATACCCGGAGTGTGTTACAGACTGGAATCTAATCGAGGGGTTCGGGGTGGTTTATATATAGAATAACAGATACCCGGGATTGAGTTACTGACTGGAATGTAATCGAGTGTTTCGGGTTGGTTTATATATTGAACAGCAGATACCCGGGAGTGAGTTACAGACTGGAATCTAATCGAGGGGTTCGGGGTGGTTTATATATAGAATAACAGATACCCGGGAGTGAGTTACAGACTGGAATCTAATCGAGGGGTTCGGGGGGATTTATATATAGAATAACAGATACCCGGGAGTGAGTTACAGACTGGAATCTAAGCGAGTGGTTCGGGGGGGTTTATATATAGAATAACAGATACCCGGGAGTGAGTTACAGACTGGAATCTAATCGAGTGGTTTTGGGGGGTTTATATATAGAATAAGAGATACCCGGGAGTGAGTTACAGACTGGAATCTAATCGAGGGGTTCGGGAGGGTTTATATATAGAATAACAGATACCCGGGAGTGAGTTACAGACTGGAATCTAATCGAGGGGTTCGGGGTGGTTTATATATAGAATAACAGATACCCGGGAGTGAGTTACAGACTGGAATCTAATCGAGGGGTTCGGGGTGGTTTATATATAGAATAACAGATACCCGGGAGTGAGTTACAGACTGGAATCTAATCGAGGGGTTCGGGGGGGGTTTATATATAGAATAACAGATACCCGGGAGTGAGTTACAGACTGGAATCTAATCGAGGGGTCCGGGGGGGTTTATATATAGAATAACAGATACCCGAGAGTGAGTTACAGACTGGAATCTAATCGAGGGGCTCGGGGTGTTTTATATATAGAATAATAGATATCCGGGAGTGAGTTACAGACTGGAATCTAATCGAGGGGTTCGGGGTGGTTTATATATAGAATAAGAGATACCCGGGAGTGAGTTACAGACTGGAATCTAATCGAGGGGTTCGGTGGGGTTGATATATAGAATAACAGATACCCGGGAGTGAGTTACAGACTGGAATCTAATCGAGGGGTTCAGGGTGGTTTATATATAGAATAACAGATACCCGGGAGTGAGTTACAGACTGGAATCTAATCGAGGGGTTCGGGGTGGTTTATATATAGAATAACAGATACCCGGGAGTGAGTTCCAGACTGGAATCTAATCGAGGGTTTCGGGGGGGTTTATATATAGAATAACAGATACCCGGGAGTGAGTTCCAGACTGGAATCTAATCGAGGGTTTCGGGGGTTTTATATATAGAATAACAGATACCCGGGAGTGAGTTACAGACTGGAATCTAATCGAGGGGTTCGGGGTGATTTATATATAGAATAATAGATACCTGGGAGTGAGTTACAGACTGGAATCTAATCGAGGGGTTCAGGGTGATTTATATATAGAATAACAGATACCCGGGAGTGAGTTACAGACTGGAATCTAATCGAGGGGATCGGGGTGGGTTATATATAGAATAACAGATACCCGGGAGTGAGTTACAGCCTGGAATCTAATCGAGGGGTTCGGGGTGTTTTATATATAGAATAACAGATACCCGAGAGTGAGTTACAGACTGGAATCTAATCGAGGGGTTCAGGGTGATTTATATATAGAATAACAGATACCCGGGAGTGAGTTACAGACTGGAATCTAATCGAGCGGTTCGGGGTGGTTTATATATAGAATAACAGATACCTGGAAGTGAGTTACAGACTGGAATCTAATCGAGGGGCTCGGGTTGGTTTATATATAGAATAATAGATACCCGGGAGTGAGTTACAGACTGGAATCTAATCGAGGGGTTCGGGGTGGTTTATATATATAATAACAGATACCCGGGAGTGAGTTACAGACTGGAATCTAATCGAGGGGTTCGGGGTGGTTTATATATAGAATAACAGATACCCGCGAGTGAGTTAAAGACTGGAATCTAATCGAGGGGTTCGGAGGGGTTTATATATAGAATAACAGATTCCCGGGAGTGAGTTAAAGACTGGAATCTAATCGAGGCGTTCGGGGTGGTTTATATATAGAATATCAGATACCCGGGATTGAGTTACTGACTGGAATGTAATCGAGTGTTTCGGGGTGGTTTATATATAGAATAACAGATCCCCGGGAGTGAGTTACAGACTGGAATCTAATCGAGGGGTTCGGGGTGGTTTATATATTGAATAACAGATACCCGGGAGTGAGTTACAGACTGGAATCTAATCGAGGGGTTCGGGGTGGTTTATATATTGAATAACAGATACCCGGGAGTGAGTTACAGACTGGAATCTAATCGAGGGGTTCGGGGTGGTTTATATATAGAATAACAGATACCCGGGAGTGAGTTACAGACTGGAATCTAATCGAGGGGTTCGGGGGGATTTATATATAGAATAACAGATACCCGGGAGTGAGTTACAGACTGGAATCTAAGCGAGTGGTTCGGGGGGGTTTATATATAGAATAACAGATACCCGGGAGTGAGTTACAGACTGGAATCTAATCGAGTGGTTTTGGGGGGTTTATATATAGAATAAGAGATACCCGGGAGTGAGTTACAGACTGGAATCTAATCGAGGGGTTCGGGAGGGTTTATATATAGAATAACAGATACCCGGGAGTGAGTTACAGACTGGAATCTAATCGAGTGGTTCGGGGTGGTTTATATATAGAATAACAGATACCCGAGAGTGAGTTACAGACTGGAATCTAATCGAGGGGCTCGGGGTGTTTTATATATAGAATAATAGATATCCGGGAGTGAGTTACAGACTGGAATCTTATCGAGGGGTTCAGGGTGGTTTATATATAGAATAACAGATACCCGGGAGTGAGTTCCAGACTGGAATCTAATCGAGGGTTTCGGGGGGGTTTATATATAGAATAACAGATACCCGGGAGTGAGTTCCAGACTGGAATCTAATCGAGGGGTTCGGGGAGGTTTATATATAGAATAACAGATACCCGGGAGTGAGTTCCAGACTGGAATCTAATCGAGGGGTTCGGGGAGGTTTATATATAGAATAACAGATACCCGGGAGTGAGTTACAGACTGGAATCTAATCGAGGGGTTCAGGGTGGTTTATATATAGAATAACAGATACCCGGGAGTGAGTTACAGACTGGAATCTAATCGAGGGGTTCGGGGTGGTTTATATATAGAATAACAGATACCCGGGAGTGAGTTCCAGACTGGAATCTAATCGAGGGTTTCGGGGGGGTTTATATATAGAATAACAGATACCCGGGAGTGAGTTCCAGACTGGAATCTAATCGAGGGTTTCGGGGGTTTTATATATAGAATAACAGATACCCGGGAGTGAGTTACAGCCTGGAATCTAATCGAGGGGTTCGGGGTGTTTTATATATAGAATAACAGATACCCGAGAGTGAGTTACAGACTGGAATCTAATCGAGGGGTTCAGGGTGATTTATATATAGAATAACAGATACCTGGAAGTGAGTTACAGACTGGAATCTAATCGAGGGGCTCGGGTTGGTTTATATATAGAATAATAGATACCCGGGAGTGAGTTACAGACTGGAATCTAATCGAGGGGTTCGGGGTGGTTTATATATATAATAACAGATACCTGGGAGTGAGTTAAAGACTGGAATCTAATCGAGGGGTTCGGAGGGGTTTATATATAGAATAACAGATTCCCGGGAGTGAGTTAAAGACTGGAATCTAATCGAGGCGTTCGGGGTGGTTTATATATAGAATAACAGATACCCGGGAGTGAGTTACAGACTGGAATCTAATCGAGGGGTTCAGGGGGTTTATCTATAGAATAACAGATACCCGGGAGTGAGTTACAGACTGGAATCTAATCGAGGTGTTCAGGGTGGTTTATATATAGAATAACAGATACCCGGGAGTGAGTTACAGACTGGAATCTAATCGAGGCGTTCGGGGTGGTTTATATATAGAATAACAGATACCCGGGAGTGAGTTACAGACTGGAATCTAATCGAGGCGTTCGGGGTGGTTTATATATAGAATAACAGATACCCGGGAGTGAGTTACAGACTGGAATCTAATCGAGGGGTTCGGGGTGGTTTATATACAGAATAACAGATACCCGGGAGTGAGTTACAGACTGGAATCTAATCGAGGGGTTCGGGGTGGTTTATATATAGAATAACAGATACCCGGGAGTGAGTTACAGACTGGAATCTAATCGAGGGGTTCGGGGTGGTTTATATATAGAATAACAGATACCCGGGAGTGAGTTACAGACTGGAATCTAATCCAGGGGTTTCGGCGTGGTTTATATATAGAATAACAGATTCCCGGGATTGAGTTACAGACTGGAATCTAATCGAGGGGTTCGGGGTGGTTTATATATAGAATAACAGATACCCGGGAGTGAGTTACAGACTGGAATCTAATCGAGGGGTTCGGGGTGGTTTATATATAGAATAACAGATACCCGGGAGTGAGTTACAGACTGGAATCTAATCGAGGGATTGAGGGTGGTTTATATATAGAATAACAGATACTCGGGAGTGAGTTACAGACTGGAATCTAATCGAGGGATTCGGGGTGGTTTATATATAGAATAACAGATATCCGGGAGTGAGTTACAGACTGGAATCTATTCGAGGGATATGTGGTGGTTTATATATAGAATAACAGATACCCGGGAGTGAGTTACAGACTGGAATCTAATCGAGGGGTATGGGATGGTTTATATATAGAATAACAGATACCCGAGAGTGAGTTACAGACTGGAATCTAATCGAGGGGCTCGGGGTGGTTTATATATAGAATAACAGATACCCGGGAGTGAGTTACAGACTGGAATCTAATCGAGGGGTTCAGGGTGGTTTATATATAGAATAACAGATACCCGGGAGTGAGTTCCAGACTGGAATCTAATCGAGGGTTTCGGGGGGGTTTATATATAGAATAGCAGATACCCGGGAGTGAGTTACAGACTGGAATCTAATCGAGGGGTTCAGGGTGGTTTATATATAGAATAACAGATACCCGGGAGTGAGTTACAGACTGGAATCTAATCGAGGGGTTCGGGTGGTTTATATATAGAATAACAGATACCCGGGAGTGAGTTCCAGACTGGAATCTAATCGAGGGTTTCGGGGGGGTTTATATATAGAATAACAGATACCCGGGAGTGAGTTCCAGACTGGAATCTAATCGAGGGTTTCGGGGGGGTTTATATATAGAATAACAGATACCCGGGAGTGAGTTACAGCCTGGAATCTAATCGAGGGGTTCGGGGTGGTTTATATATAGAATAACAGATACCCGGGAGTGAGTTACAGACTGGAATCTAATCGAGGGGTTCAGGGGGTTTATATATAGAATAACAGATACCCGGGAGTGAGTTACAGACTGGAATCTAATCGAGGGGTTCAGGGGGTTTATATATAGAATAACAGATACCCGGGAGTGAGTTACAGACTGGAATCTAATCGAGGGGTTCAGGGGGTTTATATATAGAATAACAGATACCCGAGAGTGAGTTACAGACTGGAATCTAATCGAGGTGTTCGGGGTGGTTTATATATAGAATAACAGATACCCGGGAGTGAGTTACAGACTGGAATATAATCGAGGGGTTCGGGGGGGTTTATAGATAGAATAACAGATTCCCGGGAGTGAGTTACAGACTGGAATCTAATCGAGGGTTTCGGGGGGGTTTATATATAGAATAACAGATACCCGGGAGTGAGTTCCAGACTGGAATCTAATCGAGGTTTTCGGGGGGGTTTATATATAGAATAACAGATACCCGGGAGTGAGTTACAGCCTGGAATCTAATCGAGGGGTTCGGGGTGGTTTATATATAGAATAACAGATACCTGGAAGTGAGTTACAGACTGGAATCTAATCGAGGGGCTCGGGTTGGTTTATATATAGAATAATAGATACCCGGGAGTGAGTTACAGACTGGAATCTAATCGAGGGGTTCGGGGTGGTTTATATATAGAATAACAGATAACCGGGAGTGAGTTACAGACTGGAATCTAATCGAGGGGTTCGGGCTGGTTTATATATAGAATAACAGATGCCCGGGAGTGAGTTACAGCCTGGAATCTAATCGAGGGGTTCGGGGTGGTTTATATATAGAATAACAGATACCTGAGTGTGCGTTACAGACTGGAATCTAATCGAGGGGCTCGGGTTGGTTTATATATAGAATAATAGATACCCGGGAGTGAGTTACAGACTGGAATCTAATCGAGTGGTTCGGGGTGGTTTATATATAGAATAACAGATAACCGGGAGTGAGTTACAGGCTGGAATCTAATCGAGGGGTTCGGGATCGTTTATATATAGAATAACAGGTACCCGGGAGTGAGTTACAGACTGGAATCTAATCGAGGGTTTCAGGGTGGTTTATATATAGAATAACAGATACCCGGGAGTGAGTTCCAGACTCGAATCTAATCGAGGGTTTCGGTGGGGTTTTTTTATAGAATAACAGATACCCGGGAGTGAGTTACAGACTGGAATCTAATCGAGGGGATCGGGGTGGTTTATATATAGAATAACAGATACCCGGGAGTGAGTTACAGACTGTAATCTAATTCCGGGGATTTATTCTGAGGTCTGGGGGGTCTCAGTCCTGCGCGATGTGAGAAACGAGGAGGCCAGGCACGAGTGGGATTTGCTGGGATTATTTTTCTGTGGTGAGATTTTGCTTTTCCAGGGAGTCGGAGGGACATGTGGGGCGCTGACACCTCGAGCTGGGTTTTACTCTCCTCGGTCCCCTCTCTCTCTACCCGGCCTGCCTCGTTCCCCTGTCTGCTCCTTCTCTGGTTCTGCCGACCGACTTCAGACCCTCCCCTGCCACCTCACGGCCGCTGCTCTGGCCCCGGTGATTCTGCTTAATGCTGTGGTCTCCTCAGTGCTGACCAGGTCCAGCCTCTGTCAGGGGAGAGAAGTGGAGGTGTGGAGGCGAGGGTGATGGCCAGGTGTCGACCCCTCGAGCACCCCTCACCCTTCCCCCGTGCCATTGAGCGACTCCTCACCAACTCTCCATCCCCCAGCACCGGCCTGGTGCCTACCGTCGCCTCCATAGCACCAATGCCTGTCCAGTGCCACAAACACATCACTAGCCCAAAGCCTCTGCGCTAGTCCTCCACCCACCTTGACACTCCTCCCACCCATCCCTCGCCAAGGCGGATGCCCTGCTTTAAACAGCCGGCATCCCCCTCGCCCCCGCAAGCTCAGGATCGTGAAACGCTCATAAATCTGTCAATTATAACCTCGAACATGCTCGAATGTCACCCTCTCAACCCTCCGAGGGAGGTTATTCCTACTCACCTCCGTACTACATGGGTGTACCCCTCTATCCCAAGACTGTGACAAGCCCACGTACCCACAGCCCGATCGTTTCGGTCCCTTCAGCCTGGGGATGGTTGAGGGTCTGGGGCTTGTCGGGGGCGGGGCGGGGGAGGTTGTGGGGGTGGGTGGGTATTGAGTGGACAGAAGAACTGCGCCACTCAAATCTCCACAGAGTGGTAGACATTTCGAGGAGGTCAGGCCCTCGGTGGAGTGGAGTGTCAGCACCAAGGGACTGTGGCACTGTCAGAGTATCAGCGCTGAGGGAGTGCCACACTGTCAGAGGGTCAGTGCTGAGGGAGAGCCGCACTGTCGGAGGGTCAGCACTGAGGGAGCGCCGCACTGTTGGAGGGTCAGTGCTGAGGGAGCGCCGCACTGTCGGAGGGGTCAGTGCTGAGGGAGAGCTGCACTGTCGGAGGGTCAGTACCGAGGGAGTGCCGCACTGTCGGAGGGTCAGTGCTGAGGGAGAGCTGCACTGTCGGAGGGTCAGTGCTGAGGGAGTGCCGCACTGTCGGAGGGTCAGTGCTGAGGGAGAGCTGCACTGTCGGAGGGTCGAGTACTGAGGGAGTGCCGCACTGTCGGAGGGGTCAGTACTGAGAGAGAGCCGCACTGTTGGAGAGTCAGTACTGAGGGGAGTGCCGCTCTGTCGGAGGGTCAGTACTGAGGGAGAGCCGCACTGTCGGAGGGTCAGTACTGAGGGAGAGCCGCACTGTCAGAGGGTCAGTACTGAGGGAGCGCCGCACTGTCGGAGGGTCAGTACTGAGGGAGTGCCGCACTGTCGGAGGGTCAGTACTGAGGGAGTGCTGCACTGTCAGAGGGTCAGTACTGAGAGAGTGCCGCACTGTCGGAGGGTCAGTGCCGAGGGAGCGCCGCACTGTCGGAGGGTCAGTGCTGAGGGAGAACCTCACTGTCGGAGGGTCAGTGCTGAGGGAGAGCCTCACTGTCGGAGGGTCAGTGCTGAGGGAGAGCCGCACTGTCGGAGGGTCAGTACTGAGGGAGCGCGGGGGGTACTGTCGAAGGGGTCAGTGCTGAGGGGAGAGCCGCACTGTCAGAGGGTCAGTACTGAGGGAGTGCCGCACTGTCGGAGGGTCAGTACTGAGGGAGAGCCACACTGTCGGAGGGTCAGTGCTGAGGGAGCACTGCACTGTCAGTGGGTCAGTACTGAGGGAGTGCATCACTGTCGGAGGGTCAGTGCTGAGGGAGAGCCGCACTGTCGGAGGGTCAGTACTGAGGGAGAGCCGCACTGTCAGAGGGTCAGTACTGAGGGAGTGCCGCACTGTCGGAGGGGTCAGTACTGAGGGAGTGCATCACTGTCGGAGGGTCAGTACTGAGGGAGAGCCGCACTGTCGGAGGGTCAGCACTGAGGGAGTGCATCACTGTCGGAGGGTCAGCACTGAGGGAGTGCATCACTGTGGGAGGGTCAGTGCTGAGGGAGAGCCGCACTGTCGGAGGGTCAGTACTGAGGGAGAGCCGAACCGTCGGAGGGTCAGTGCTGAGGGAGTACCGCACTGTCAGAGGGTCACTACTGAGGGAGAGCCGCACTGTCGGAGGGTCAGTACTGAGGGAGTGTCGCACTCTGGGAGGGGTCAGTGCTGAGGGAGTGCTGCACTGTCGGAGGGTCAGTGCTGAGGGAGTGCCGCACTGTCGGAGGGTCAGTACTGAGGGAGAGCCGCATTGTTGGAGGGTCAGTGCTGAGTGAGAGCCTCACTGTCGGAGGGTCATTACTGAGGGAGTGCATCACTGTCGGAGGGTCAGTACTGAGGGAGTGCCGCACTGTCGGAGGGTCAGCGCTGAGGGAGTGCCGCTCTGTCGGAGTGGAGGGTGCTTCTTTTGCCCAGGCTGTGTGTCTCTTGCCCTGGGGCAAGTGTCTCTCGGTTAACCCGCCTTCAGCTCTCTGAGGGAGAGACAGAGAGAGATGAGAGCGAAAGAGGGAGAGTGGAAGGAATGGAGGGAGAGGAGAAAGAGAGGGAGAGAGAGAGAGAGAGGGAGAGAGCGAGAGAGAGGGAGGGAGAGAGAGAGAGAGAGAGAGAGGGAGACAGAGAGAAAGGGAGGGAGAGAGAGAGAGAGAGAGGGAGGGAGAGAGAGAGAGAGAGATGAGGGATGGAGGCAGTGAGGGAGGGAGGGAGGGAGTAAGGGAGGGAGAGGGATGAGGGAGAGGGATGAGGGAGAGGGATGAGGGAGAGTGATGAGGGAGAGGGATGAGCGAGAGGGATGAGCGAGAGGGATGAGCGAGAGGGATGAGCGAGAGAGGGATGAGGGAGAGGGATGAGGAGAGGGATGAGGAGAGGGATGAGGGAGAGAGATGAGGAGAGGGATGAGGGAGAGGGATGAGGGATGAGGGAGAGGGATGAGGGAGAGGGTTGAGAGAGAGGGATGACGGAGAGGGTTGAGGGAGATGGTTTGAGGGAGAGGGTTGAGGGAGAGGGTTGAGGGAGAGGGTTGAGGGAGAGGGATGAGGGAGAGAGTGATGAGGGAGAGAGGGAGAGGGGATGAGGGAGAGAGGGAGAGGGATGAGGGAGAGAGGGAGAGAGGGAGAGAGGGAGAGAGGGAGAGGGAGAGGGAGAGGAGAGGGAGAGGGAGAGAGGGAGAGGGAGAGGGAGAGAGGGAGAGAGGGAGAGAGGGAGAGGGAGAGGGCTGAGAGGGAGAGGGATGAGGGGAAGAGGGATGAGTGGGAGAGGGATGAGGGGGAGAGGGATGAGGGGGAGAGGGATGAGGGGGAGAGGGATGAGGGGGGAGAGGGATGCAGGGGAGAGGGGATGAGGGGAGAGAGATGAGGGAGAGAGGGAGAGGGATGAGGGAGAGAGGGAGAGGGATGAGGGGAGAGAGGGAGAGGGAGAGGGAGAGAGGGAGAGGGATAGGGAGAGGGGGGAGAGGGAGAGGGAGAGGGGAGAGGGATGAGGGAGAGAGGGAGAGGGAGAGGGAGAGAGGGAGAGGGAGAGGGAGAGAGGGAGAGGGATAGGGAGAGGGGGAGAGGGATAGGGAGAGGGAGAGGGATAGGGAGAGGGAGAGGGATGAGGGAGAGAGGGAGAGGGATGAGGGAGAGAGGTAGAGGGAGAGGGAGAGAGGGAGAGGGACAGGGAGAGGGGGGAGAGGGGAGAGGGAGAGGGATGAGGGAGAGAGGGAGAGGGAGAGGGAGAGAGGGAGAGGGAGAGGGAGAGGGATAGGGAGAGGGATAGGGAGAGGGGGAGAGGGATAGGGAGAGGGAGAGGGAGAGGGAGAGAGGGAGAGGGAGAGGGAGAGGGAAGAGGGAGTGAGGGAGGGATGAGGGGGAGTGAGGGAGGGAGAGGGCTGAGGGAGGGAGAGGGATGAGAGAGGGAGAGGGATGAGGGGAGTGGAACGGAGGGGAGAGGGAGTGAGGGAGGGAGGTAGAGGGATGAGGGAGTGAGGGAGGGAGGGAGAGGGTTGAGGGAGTGAGGGAGTGAGGGAGGAAGAGGGATGAGGGAGTGAGGGAGGGAGAGGGAAGAGGAAGGGAGAGGGATGAGGGAGTGAGGGAGTGAGGGAGGAGGGAGAGGGGATGAGGGGAGTGAGGGAGGGAGAGGGATGAGGGAATGAGGGAGGGGAGAGGGATGAGGGAGTGAGGGAGGGAGAGGGCTGAGGGAGAGGGGATGAGGGAGAGGGATGAGGGAGAGGGATGAGGGAGAGGGATGAGGGGTGAGAGGATGTGGAGAGAGGGATGAGGGGAGAGGGATGAGGGAGAGGGGATGAGGGAGAGGGATGAGGGAGATGGATGAGGAGAGGGGATGAGGGATGAGGGTATGAGGGAGAGGGATGAGGGATGAGGGTGAGGGATGAGGGGGAGGGATGAGGGAGAGGGATGAGGGAGAGGGATGAAGGAGAGGGATGTGGGAGAGGGATGAGGAATGTGGGATGAGGGATGAGGGATGAGGGAGAGGATGAGGGATGAGGGAGAGGGATGATGGATGAGGGAGAGGGGATGAGGGAGAGGGGATGAGGGATGAGGGAGAGTTTTTGAGGGATGAGGGAGAGTGATGAGGGAGGAGGGAGAGGGATGAGGGATGAGGGATGGAGGGGTGAGGGGAGGGAGAGGATGAGGGGAGAGGAAATGAATGAGAGGGATGGAGAGAGTGTGAGGGAGTAAGAGGGATGAGGGAGAGGAATGAGGGATGAGGGATGAGGGAGAGGGAGAGGATGAGGGATGAGGGATGAGGGAGAGGGAGAGGATGAGGGATGAGGGAGAGGGAGAGGGAGTGGGAGAAGGATGAGTGAGAGGCATGAGCGAGAGGGATGAGGGAGAGGGATGAGGGAGAGGGATGAAGGAGAGGGATGAGGCAGAGGGATGAGGGAGAGGGGATGAGGGATGAGGGATGAGGGAGAGGGAGAGGATGAGGGATGAGGGATGAGGGAGAGGGAGAGGATGAGGGCTGAGGGAGAGGGAGAGGGAGTGGGAGAAGGATGAGTGAGAGGTCATGAGCGAGAGGGGATGAGGGAGAGGGATGAGGGATGAGGAGAGGGATGAGGGAGATGGATGAGGGATGAGGGAGAGGGATGAGGGAGAGGGATGAGGGAGGGGGATGAGGGAGAGGGATGAGGGATGAGGGAGAGGGATGAGGGATGAGGGAGAGGGATGAGGGAGAGTGATGAGGGAGAGGGATGAGGGATGAGGAGAGGGATGACGGATGAGGGAAAGGGATGACGGATGAGGGAGAGGGTTGAGGGAGAGGGATGAGGGATGAGGGATGAGGGAGAGGGATGAGGGATGAGGGTGAGGGATGAGGGGGAGGGATGAGGGAGAGGGATGAGGGAGAGGGATGAAGGAGAGGGATGAGGGAGAGGGATGAGGAATGTGGGATGAGGGATGAGGGATGAGGGAGAGGGATGAGGGATGAGGGAGAGGGATGATGGATGAGGGAGAGGGGATGAGGGAGAGGGATGAGGGATGAGGGAGAGTTTTTGAGGGATGAGGGAGAGTGATGAGGGAGGAGGGGAGAGGGATGAGGGATGAGGGATGGAGGGGTGAGGGAGGGAGAGGGATGAGGGAGAGGAATGAATGAGAGGGATGGAGAGAGTGAGGGAGTAAGAGGGATGAGGGAGAGGGATGAGGGATGAGGGATGAGGGAGAGGGAGAGGATGAGGGATGAGGGATGAGGGAGGGAGAGGAGAGATGAGGGGCTGAGGAGAGGGAGAGGAGTGGAGAAGGATGAGTGAGAGGCGATGAGCGAGAGGGATGAGGGAGAGGGATGAGGGAGAGGGATGAAGGAGAGGGATGAGGCAGAGGGATGAGGGAGAGGGATGAGGGAATGAGGGATGAGGGAGAGGGAGAGGATGAGGGATGAGGGATGAGGGAGAGGGAGAGGATGAGGGCTGAGGGAGAGGGAGGAGGGAGTGGGAGAAGGATGAGTGAGAGGCAATGAGCGAGAGGGATGAGGGAGAGGGATGAGGGATGAGGGAGAGGGGATGAGGGAGATGGATGAGGGATGAGGGAGAGGGATGAGGGGAGAGGGATGAGGGAGGGGGGATGAGGGAGAGGGATGAGGGTATGAGGGAGAGGGATGAGGATGAGGGAGAGGGATGAGGGGAGAGTGATGAGGGAGAGGGATGAGGGATGAGGGAGAGGGATGACGGATGAGGGGAAAGGGATGACGGATGAGGGAGAGGGATGAGGAGAGGGATGAGGGAGAGGGGATGAGGGAGAGGGGATGAGGGATGAGGGATGAGGGAGAGGGATGAAGGGAGAGGGATGAGGGATGAGGAGATGGATGAGGGAATGAGGGAGAGGGATGAGGGAGAGGGAGAGGAATGAGGGATGAGGGATGAGGGAGAGGGATGAGGGAGAGGGATGAGGGAGAGGTTGAGGGATGAGGGAGAGGGATGAGGGATGAGGGATGAGGGAGAGGGATGAGGAAAGGGATGAGGGAGAGGGATGAGGGATGAGGGATGAGGGATGTGGGAGAGGGTTGAGGGATGAGGGATGAGGGGAGAGGGGAGAGGGATAAGGGTTGAGGGAGAGGGGATGAGGGATGAGGGGAGAGGGGATGAGGGATGAGGAGAGGGATCAGGGATGAGGGATGAGGGAGAGGGATGAGGGAAAGGGATGAGGGAGAGGGATGAGGGAGAGGGATGAGGGAGAGGGATGAGGGGAGAGGGATGTGGGGAGAGGGATGAGGGGAGAGGGATGAGGAATGAGGGATGAGGGATGAGGGATGATGGAGAGGGGTGAGGGAGAGGGATGAGGGGAGAGGGATGAGCGGATGAGGGAGAGGGATGAGGGATGAGGGAGAGGGATGAGGGAGAGGGATGAGGGAGAGGGATGAGTGATGAGGGAGAGGGATGAGGGATGTAGGAGAGGGATGAGGGTGAGGGAGAGGGATGAGGGATGAGGGAGTGGGATGAGGGAGAGGGATGAGGGATATAGGGAGAGTTTTGAGGGTTGAGGGAGAGTGATGAGGGAGGAGGGAATGGGATGAGGGTTGGAGGGAGTGAGGGAGGGAGAGGGATGAAGGAGAGGAATGAAGGAGAGGGATGGGTGGGAGTGAGGGTAGTGAGAGGGATGAGGGAGAGGGATGAGGGATGAGGGATGAGGATGAGGGAGAGGGAGAGGATGAGGGATGAGGGTGAGGGAGAGGATGAGGGGAGAGGGAGAGGGGATGAGGGAGAGGGAGAGGGATGAGCGAGAGGGGATGAGCGAGAGGGATGAGGCAGAGGGATGAGGAGAGGGGAGATGAGGGGAGAGGGATGAGGGATGAGGGAGAGGGATGAGGGAGAGGGATGAGGGAGAGGGATGAGGGAGAGTTTTGAGGGATGAGGGAGAGGGATGAGGGATGGAGGGAGTGAGGGATGGAGGGAGTGAGGGAGGGAGAGGGATGAGGGAGAGGAATGAAGGAGAGGAGGATGGAGTGGAGTGGTGATGTGAGGGAATGAGAGGGATGAGGAAGAGGGATGAGGGAGTGGGATGAGGGAGAGGGATGAGGGGAGAGGGATGTGGGAGAGGATGAGGGGAGAGGGATGAGGAATGAGGGATGAGGGATGAGGGATGATGGAGAGGGATGAGGGAGAGGGATGAGGGGAGAGGGATGAGGGATGAGGGAGCGGGATGAGGGATGAGGGAGAGGGTATGAGGGATGAGGGAGAGGGATGAGGGAGAGGGATGAGGGATGAGGGAGAGGGATGAGGGATGAAGGAGAGGGATGAGGGATGAGGGAGAGGGATGAGGGATGAGGGAGTGGATGATGGGAGAGGGATGAGGGATAGGGAGAGTTTTGAGGGATGAGGGAGAGTGATGAGGGAGGAGGGAATGGGATGAGGGATGGAGGGAGTGAGGGAGGGAGAGGGATGAGGGAGAGGAATGAAGGAGAGGGATGGAGGGAGTGAGGGAGTGAGAGGGATGAGGGAGAGGGATGAGGGATGAGGGATGAGGGATGAGGGAGAGGGAGAGGGAGAGGATGAGGGATGAGGGAGAGGGAGAGGGAGAGGGAGAGGGAGAGGGATGAGCGAGAGGGATGAGTGAGAGGGATGAGGGAGAGGGATGAGGGAGAGGGATGAGGGATGAGGGAGAGGGATGAGGGAGAGGGATGAGGGAGAGGGATGAGGGAGAGTTCTGAGGGATGAGGGAGAGGGATGAGGGAGAGTGATGAGGGATGAGGGAGAGGGGTTGAGGGATGGAGGGAGTGAGGGATGGAGGGAGTGAGGGAGGGAGAGGGATGAGGGAGAGGAATGAAGGAGAGGGATGGAGGGAGTGAGGGAATGAGAGGGATGAGGAAGAGGGATGAGGGAGAGGGATGAGGGGAGAGGGATGAGGGAGAGGGATGAGGGCGAGGGATAAGGGAGAGGGGAGAGGAATGAGGATGAGGGATCAGGTAGGAGGGAGAGGGATGAGGGATGAGGAATGAGGGATGAGGGAGAGGGATGAGGGAGAGGGATGAGGGATGAGGTATGAGGAAAGAGGGAGAGGGATGAGGGATGAGGGAGAGGGATGAGGGATGAGGGAGAGTTTTGAGAGAGATGAGGGAGAGTGATGAGGGATGAGGGAGAGGGGAGAGGGGGAGAGGGATGAGGGGATGAGGGATGAGGGAGAAGGGAGAGGGATGAGGGAGAGGGTAGAGGGATGAGGGGAGAGAGGGAGAGGGGAGAAGGAAGAGGGATGAGGGAGAGCGAATAGGAAGAGGGGAGAGCGAATAGGGAGAGGGGAGAGGGATGAGGGAAGGGGGAGAGGGGATGAGGGAGAGGGATGAGGGATGAGGGAGAGGGATGAGGGAGAGGGGAGAGCGGAGAGGGGAGAGGGGGAGGAGAGGGGAGAGGGATGAGGGAGAGGGGAGAGGGATGAGGGAGAGGGGAGAGGAATGAGGGAGAGGGAAAGGGAGAGGGAGAGGTGAGAGGGATGAGGAGAGGGATGAGGGATGAGGGTGAAGGAGGGATGAGGGATGAGGTGAGGATGAGGGGGAGGGATGAGGGAGAGGGATGAGGGAGATGGGATGAGGTGAGAGGGATGAGGGATGAGGGATGAGGGAGAGGGATGAAGGAGAGGGATGAGGAAGGGATGAGGAGATGAGGGATGAGGGATGAGGGATGAGGGATGAGGGAGAGGGATGAGGGAAAGGGATGAGGGATGAGGGAGAGGGATGATGGATGAGGGAGAGGGGATGAGGGAGA
>JANJGN010001650.1:50000-120086 GCA_026770705.1 Isurus oxyrinchus | reverse complement strand
AGAGACACAGAGTCAGAGAGAGAGGAGAGACACAGAGTCAGAGAGAGAGGAGAGACAGAGAGTCAGAGAGAGAGGAGAGACACAGAGTCAGAGAGAGGAGAGACACAGAGTCAGAGAGAGGAGAGACACAGAGTCAGAGAGAGAGGAGAGACACAGAGTCAGAGAGAGAAGAGAGACACAGAGTCAGAGAGAGAGGAGAGACACAGAGTCAGAGAGAGAGGAGAGACACAGAGTCAGAGAGAGAGGAGAGACACAGAGTCAGAGAGAGAGGAGAGACACAGAGTCAGAGAGAGAGGAGAGACACAGAGTCAGAGAGAGAGGAGAGACACAGAGTCAGAGAGAGAGGAGAGACACAGAGTCAGAGAGAGAGGAGAGACACAGAGTCAGAGAGAGAGGAGAGACACAGAGTCAGAGAGAGAGGGAGAGACACAGAGTCAGAGAGAGAGGAGAGACACAGAGTCAGAGAGAGAGGTGAGAGACACAGAGTCAGAGAGAGAGGAGAGACACAGAGTCAGAGAGAGAGGTGAGAGACACAGAGTCAGAGAGAGAGGAGAGACACAGAGTCAGAGAGAGAGGTGAGAGACACAGAGTCAGAGAGAGAGGAGAGACACAGAGTCAGAGAGAGAGGGAGAGACACAGAGTCAGAGAGAGAGGAGAGACACAGAGTCAGAGAGAGAGGAGAGACACAGAGTCAGAGAGAGAGGAGAGACACAGAGTCAGAGAGAGAGGAGAGACACAGAGTCAGAGAGAGAGGAGAGACACAGAGTCAGAGAGAGAGGAGGAGAGACACAGAGTCAGAGAGAGAGGAGAGACACAGAGTCAGAGAGAGAGGAGAGACACAGAGTCAGAGAGAGAGGAGAGACACAGAGTCAGAGAGAGAGGAGAGACACAGAGTCAGAGAGAGAGGAGAGACACAGAGTCAGAGAGAGGAGAGACAAAGAGTCAGAGAGAGAGGAGAGACACAGAGTCAGAGTGAGAGGAGAGACACAGAGTCAGAGAGAGAGGAGAGACACAGAGTCAGAGAGAGAGGAGAGACAGAGAGTCAGAGAGAGAGGAGAGACACAGAGTCAGAGAGAGGAGAGACACAGAGTCAGAGAGAGAGGAGAGACACAGAGTCAGAGAGAGAGGAGAGACACAGAGTCAGAGAGAGAGGAGAGACACAGAGTCAGAGAGAGAAGAGAGACACAGAGTCAGAGAGAGAGGAGAGACACAGAGTCAGAGAGAGAGGAGAGACACAGAGTCAGAGAGAGAGGAGAGACACAGAGTCAGGGAGAGAGGAGAAACACAGAGTCAGAGAGAGAGGAGAGACACAGAGTCAGAGAGAGAGGAGAGACACAGAGTCAGAGAGAGAGGAGAGACACAGAGTCAGAGAGAGAGGAGAGACACAGAGTCAGAGAGAGGTGAGAGACACAGAGTCAGAGAGAGAGGAGAGACACAGAGTCAGAGAGAGAGGAGAGACACAGAGTCAGAGAGAGAGGAGAGACACAGAGTCAGAGAGAGGAGAGACACAGAGTCAGAGAGAGAGGATAGAGACACAGAGTCAGAGAGAGAGGAGAGAGACACAGAGTCAGAGAGAGAGGAGAGACAAAGAGTCAGAGAGAGAGGAGAGACACAGAGTCAGAGAGAGGAGAGACACAGAGTCAGAGAGAGAGGATAGAGACACAGAGTCAGAGAGAGGAGAGACACAGAGTCAGAGAGAGAGGAGAGACACAGAGTCAGAGAGAGAGGAGAGACAAAGAGTCAGAGAGAGAGGAGAGACACAGAGTCAGAGTGAGAGGAGAGACACAGAGTCAGAGAGAGAGGAGAGACACAGAGTCAGAGAGAGAGGAGAGACAGAGAGTCAGAGAGAGAGGAGAGACACAGAGTCAGAGAGAGGAGAGACACAGAGTCAGAGAGAGGAGAGACACAGAGTCAGAGAGAGAGGAGAGACACAGAGTCAGAGAGAGAAGAGAGACACAGAGTCAGAGAGAGAGGAGAGACACAGAGTCAGAGAGAGAGGAGAGACAGAGTCAGAGAGAGAGGAGAGAGACACAGAGTCAGAGAGAGAGGAGAGACAAAGAGTCAGAGAGAGAGGAGAGACACAGAGTCATAGAGAGGAGAGACACAGAGTCAGAGAGAGGAGAGACACAGAGTCAGAGAGAGAGGAGAGACACAGAGTCAGAGAGAGAGGAGAGACACAGAGTCAGAGAGAGACGAGAGACACAGAGTCAGAGAGAGAGGAGAGACACAGAGTCAGAGAGAGAGGAGAGACACAGAGTCAGAGAGAGGAGAGACACAGAGTCAGAGAGAGAGGAGAGACACAGAGTCAGAGAGAGAGAGGAGAGACACAGAGTCAGAGAGAGGAGAGACACAGAGTCAGAGAGAGAGGAGAGACACAGAGTCAGAGAGAGAGGAGAGACACAGAGTCAGAGAGAGAGGAGAGAGACACAGAGTCAGAGAGAGAGGAGAGACAAAGAGTCAGAGAGAGAGGAGAGACACAGAGTCAGAGAGAGGAGAGACACAGAGTCAGAGAGAGAGGATAGAGACACAGAGTCAGAGAGAGGAGAGACACAGAGTCAGAGAGAGAGGAGAGACAAAGAGTCAGAGAGAGAGGAGAGACACAGAGTCAGAGAGAGAGGAGAGACACAGAGTCAGAGAGAGAGGAGAGACACAGAGTCAGAGAGAGAGGAGAGACACAGAGTCAGAGAGAGAGGAGAGACACAGAGTCAGAGAGAGAGGAGAGACACAGAGTCAGAGAGAGAGGAGGGACACAGAGTCAGAGAGAGGTGAGAGACATAGAGTCAGAGAGAGAGGAGAGACACAGAATCAGAGAGAGAGGAGAGACACAGAGTCAGAGAGAGAGGAGAGACACAGAGACAGAGAGAGAGGAGAGACACAGAGTCAGAGAGAGAGGAGAGACACAGAGTCAGAGAGAGGAGAGACACAGAGTCAGAGAGAGAGGTGAGAGACACAGAGTCAGAGAGAGAGGAGAGACACAGAGTCAGAGAGAGAGGAGAGAAACACAGAGTCAGAGAGAGAGGAGAGACACAGAGTCAGAGAGAGAGGAGAGACACAGAGTCAGAGAGAGAGGAGAGACACAGAGTCAGAGAGAGAGGAGAGACACAGAGTCAGAGAGAGAGGAGAGACACAGAGTCAGAGAGAGAGGAGAGACACAGAGTCAGAGAGAGAGGAGAGACACAGAGTCAGAGAGAGAGGAGAGACACAGAGTCAGAGAGAGAGGAGAGACACAGAGTCAGAGAGAGAGGAGAGACACAGAGTCAGAGAGAGAGGAGAGACACAGAGTCAGAGAGAGAGGAGAGACACAGAGTCAGAGAGAGGAGTCAGAGAGAGAGGAGAGACACAGAGTCAGAGAGAGAGGAGAGACACAGAGTCAGAGAGAGAGGAGAGACACAGAGTCAGAGAGAGAGGAGAGACACAGAGTCAGAGAGAGAGGAGAGACACAGAGTCAGAGAGAGAGGAGAGACACAGAGTCAGAGAGAGAGGAGAGACACAGAGTCAGAGAGAGGAGAGACACAGAGTCAGAGAGAGAGGAGAGACACAGAGTCAGAGAGAGAGGAGAGACACAGAGTCAGAGAGAGAGGAGAGACACAGAGTCAGAGAGAGAGGAGAGACACAGAGTCAGAGAGAGAGGAGAGACACAGAGTCAGAGAGAGAGGAGAGACACAGAGTCAGAGAGAGAGGAGAGACACAGAGTCAGAGAGAGAGGAGAGACACAGAGTCAGAGAGAGAGGAGAGACACAGAGTCAGAGAGAGAGGAGAGACACAGAGTCAGAGAGAGAGGAGAGACACAGAGTCAGAGAGAGAGGAGAGACACAGAGTCAGAGAGAGAGGAGAGACACAGAGTCAGAGAGAGAGGAGAGACACAGAGTCAGAGAGAGAGGAGAGACACAGAGTCAGAGAGAGAGGAGAGACACAGAGTCAGAGAGAGAGGAGAGACACAGAGTCAGAGAGAGAGGAGAGACACAGAGTCAGAGAGAGAGGAGAGACACAGAGTCAGAGAGAGAGGAGAGACACAGAGTCAGAGAGAGAGGAGAGACACAGAGTCAGAGAGAGAGGAGAGACACAGAGTCAGAGAGAGAGGAGAGACACAGAGTCAGAGAGAGAGGAGAGACACAGAGTCAGAGAGAGAGGAGAGACACAGAGTCAGAGAGAGAGGAGAGACACAGAGTCAGAGAGAGAGGAGAGAGACACAGAGTCAGAGAGAGAGGAGAGACACAGAGTCAGAGAGAGAGGAGAGACACACAGAGTCAGAGAGAGAGGAGAGACACAGAGTCAGAGAGAGAGGAGAGACACAGAGTCAGAGAGAGAGGAGAGACACAGAGTCAGAGAGAGAGGAGAGACACAGAGTCAGAGAGAGAGGAGAGACACAGAGTCAGAGAGAGAGGAGAGACACAGAGTCAGAGAGAGAGGAGAGAAACACAGAGTCAGAGAGAGAGGAGAGACACAGAGTCAGAGAGAGAGGAGAGACACAGAGTCAGAGAGAGAGGAGAGACACAGAGTCAGAGAGAGAGGAGAGACACAGAGTCAGAGAGAGAGGAGAGACACAGAGTCAGAGAGAGAGGAGAGACACAGAGTCAGAGAGAGAGGAGAGACACAGAGTCAGAGAGAGAGGAGAGACACAGAGTCAGAGAGAGAGGAGAGACACAGAGTCAGAGAGAGAGGAGAGACACAGAGTCAGAGAGAGGATAGAGACACAGAGTCAGAGAGAGAGGAGAGACACAGAGTCAGAGAGAGAGGAGAGACACAGAGTCAGAGAGAGAGGAGAGACACAGAGTCAGAGAGAGGAGAGACACAGAGTCAGAGAGAGAGGAGAGACACAGAGTCAGAGAGAGAGGAGAGACACAGAGTCAGAGAGAAAGGAGAGACACAGAGTCAGAGAGAGAGGAGAGACACAGAGTCAGAGAGAGAGGAGAGACACAGAGTCAGAGAGAGAGGAGAGACACAGAGTCAGAGAGAGAGGAGAGAGACACAGAGTCAGAGAGAGAGGAGAGACACAGAGTCAGAGAGAGAGGTAGAGACACAGAGTCAGAGAGAGAGGAGAGACACAGAGTCAGAGAGAGAGGAGAGACACAGAGTCAGAGAGAGAGGAGAGACACAGAGTCAGAGAGAGGAGAGACACAGAGTCAGAGAGAGAGGAGAGACACAGAGTCAGAGAGAGAGGAGAGACACAGAGTCAGAGAGAGAGGAGAGACACAGAGTCAGAGAGAGAGGATAGAGACACAGAGTCAGAGAGAGAGGAGAGACACAGAGTCAGAGAGAGAGGAGAGAGACACAGAGTCAGAGAGAGAGGAGAGACACAGACTCAGAGAGAGAGGAGAGACTCAGAGTCAGAGAGAGAGGACAGAGACACAGAGTCAGAGAGAGGAGAGACACAGAGTCAGAGAGAGAGGAGAGACACAGAGTCAGAGAGAGAGGAGAGACACAGAGTCAGATAGAGAGGAGAGACACAGAGTCAGAGAGAGAGGAGAGACACAGAGTCAGAGAGAGAGGACAGAGACACAGAGTCAGAGAGAGGAGAGACACAGAGTCAGAGAGAGAGGAGAGACACAGAGTCAGAGAGAGAGGTGAGACACAGAGTCAGAGAGATGAGAGACACAGAGTCAGAGAGAGAGGAGAGACACAGAGTCAGAGAGAGAGGAGAGACACAGAGTCAGAGAGAGAGGAGAGACACAGAGTCAGAGAGAGAGGAGAGACACAGAGTCAGAGAGAGAGGAGAGACACAGAGTCAGAGAGAGAGGAGAGACACAGAGTCAGAGAGAGAGGAGAGACACAGAGTCAGAGAGAGAGGAGAGACACAGAGTCAGAGAGAGAGAGGAGAGACACAGAGTCAGAGAGAGAGGAGAGACACAGAGTCAGAGAGAGAGGAGAGACACAGAGTCAGAGAGAGAGGAGAGACACAGAGTCAGAGAGAGGAGAGACACAGAGTCAGAGAGAGAGGTGAGACACAGAGTCAGAGAGAGAGGAGAGACACAGAGTCAGAGAGAGGAGAGACACAGAGTCAGAGAGAGAGGAGAGACACAGAGTCAGAGAGAGAGGACAGACACAGAGTCAGAGAGAGAGGAGAGACACAGAGTCAGAGAGAGGAGAGACACAGAGTCAGAGAGAGAGGAGAGAAACACAGAGTCAGAGAGAGGAGAGAGACACAGAGTCAGAGAGAGAGGAGAGACACAGAGTCAGAGAGAGAGGAGAGAGACACAGAGTCAGAGAGAGAGGAGAGACACAGAGTCAGAGAGAGAGGAGAGACACAGAGTCAGAGAGAGAGGAGAGACACAGAGTCAGAGAGAGAGGAGAGACACAGAGTCAGAGAGAGAGGAGAGACACAGAGTCAGAGAGAGAGGAGAGACACAGAGTCAGAGAGAGGAGAGACACAGAGTCAGAGAGAGAGGAGAGACACAGAGTCAGAGAGAGAGGAGAGACACAGAGTCAGAGAGAGAGGAGAGACACAGAGTCAGAGAGAGGAGAGACACAGAGTCAGAGAGAGAGGAGAGACACAGAGTCAGAGAGAGAGGAGAGAGACACAGAGTCAGAGAGAGAGGAGAGACACAGAGTCAGAGAGAGAGGAGAGACACAGAGTCAGAGAGAGAGGAGAGACACAGAGTCAGAGAGAGAGGTGAGACACAGAGTCAGAGAGAGAGGAGAGACACAGAGTCAGAGAGAGAGGAGAGACACAGAGTCAGAGAGAGAGGAGAGACACAGAGTCAGAGAGAGAGGAGAGACACAGTGTCAGAGAGAGAGGAGAGACACAGAGTCAGAGAGAGAGGAGAGACACAGAGTCAGAGAGAGAGGAGAGACACAGAGTCAGAGAGAGAGGAGAGAACACAGAGTCAGAGAGAGAGGAGAGCCACAGAGTCAGAGAGAGAGGAGAGACACAGAGTCAGAGAGAGAGGAGAGACACAGAGTCAGAGAGAGAGGAGAGACACAGAGTCAGAGAGAGAGGAGAGACACAGAGTCAGAGAGAGGAGAGACACAGAGTCAGAGAGAGAGGAGAGACACAGAGTCAGAGAGAGAGGAGAGACACAGAGTCAGAGAGAGAGGTGAGACACAGAGTCAGAGAGAGAGGAGAGACACAGAGTCAGAGAGAGAGGAGAGACACAGAGTCAGAGAGAGAGGAGAGACACAGAGTCAGAGAGAGAGGAGAGACACAGAGTCAGAGAGAGAGGAGAGACACAGAGTCAGAGAGAGAGGAGAGACACAGAGTCAGAGAGAGAGGAGAGACACAGAGTCAGAGAGAGAGGAGAGACACAGAGTCAGAGAGAGAGGAGAGACACAGAGTCAGAGAGAGAGGAGAGACACAGAGTCAGAGAGAGAGGATAGAGACACAGTGTCAGAGAGAGAGGAGAGACACAGAGTCAGAGAGAGAGGAGAGACACAGAGTCAGAGAGAGGAGAGACACAGAGTCAGAGAGAGAGGAGACACAGAGTCAGAGAGAGAGGAGAGACACAGAGTCAGAGAGAGAGGAGAGACACAGAGTCAGAGAGAGAGGAGAGACACAGAGTCAGAGAGAGAGGAGAGACACAGAGTCAGAGAGAGAGGAGAGACACAGAGTCAGAGAGAGAGGAGACACAGAGTCAGAGAGAGAGGAGAGACACAGAGTCAGAGAGAGAGGAGAGACACAGAGTCAGAGAGAGAGGAGAGACACAGAGTCAGAGAGAGAGGAGAGACACAGAGTCAGAGAGAGAGGAGAGACACAGAGTCAGAGAGAGAGAGGAGAGACACAGAGTCAGAGAGAGGAGAGACACAGAGTCAGAGAGAGAGGAGAGACACAGAGTCAGAGAGAGAGAGGAGAGACACAGAGTCAGAGAGAGGAGAGACACAGAGTCAGAGAGAGAGGAGAGACACAGAGTCAGAGAGAGAGGAGAGACACAGAGTCAGAGAGAGAGGAGAGACACAGAGTCAGAGAGAGAGGAGAGACACAGAGTCAGAGAGAGAGGAGAGACACAGAGTCAGAGAGAGAGGAGAGACACAGAGTCAGAGAGAGAGGAGAGACACAGAGTCAGAGAGAGAGGAGAGACACAGAGTCAGAGAGAGAGAGGAGAGACACAGAGTCAGAGAGAGGAGAGACACAGAGTCAGAGAGAGAGGAGAGACACAGAGTCAGAGAGAGAGGAGAGACACAGAGTCAGAGAGAGAGGAGAGACACAGAGTCAGAGAGAGAGGAGAGACAAAGAGTCAGAGAGAGAGGTGAGAGACACCGATTCAGAGAGAGAGGAGAGACACAGAGTCAGAGAGAGAGGAGAGACACAGAGTCAGAGAGAGAGGAGAGACACAGAGTCAGAGAGAGAGGAGAGACACAGAGTCAGAGAGAGAGGAGAGACACAGAGTCAGAGAGAGAGGAGAGACACAGAGTCAGAGAGAGGGGAGAGAGACACAGAGTCAGAGAGAGAGGAGAGACACAGAGTCAGAGAGAGAGGAGAGACACAGAGTCAGAGAGAGAGGTGAGACACAGAGTCAGAGAGAGAGGACAGAGACACAGAGTCAGAGAGAGAGGAGAGACACAGAGTCAGAGAGAGAGGAGAGACACAGAGTCAGAGAGAGAGGAGAGACACAGAGTCAGAGAGAGAGGAGAGACACAGAGTCAGAGAGAGAGGAGAGACACAGAGTCAGAGAGAGAGGAGAGACAGAGTCAGAGAGAGAGGAGAGACACAGAGTCAGAGAGAGAGGAGAGACACAGAGTCAGAGAGAGAGGAGAGACACAGAGTCAGAGAGAGAGGAGAGACACAGAGTCAGAGAGAGAGGAGAGACACAGAGTCAGAGAGAGGAGTCAGAGAGAGAGAGAAAACACTTCATCGTTGTGTTCTGTCAGAGGGAAACAGAGTGAGGGAGAGATAAAGGAGGAGAGACAGAGGGGAGTGAGACAGAGAGTGGGGAGTGAGAGAGAGACAGAGAGAGAGAGAGAGAGAGAAGAAAGACAGAGACAGAGAGAGTAGAGAAACAGAGAGAGAGGAGAGATGGAAAGAGAGAGACAGAGAGAGAGAGAGAGAGGAGAGATACACAGAGCGGAGAGTGAAAGAGAGTGACAAAGGGAGGATAGCAACAGAGAGAAGAGAGACAGAGAGTGAGGAGAGATGGAGAGAGAGAGGGATGGAGAGAGTGAGAGAGACAGAGAGAGAGAGAGTCAAAGAGAGAGACAGAGAAGAGGGAGACAAGGAGAAGAGTGAGAGAGAGAGACGGTAGAGATAGAGACAGGAGAGAGACAGAGTCAGAGAGAGAGGAGAGACACAGAGTCAGAGAGAGAGGAGAGAGACACAGAGTCAGAGAGAGAGGAGAGACACAGAGTAAGAGAGAGAGGAGAGACACAGAGTCAGAGAGAGAGGAGAGACACAGAGTCAGAGAGAGGAGAGACACAGAGTCAGAGAGAGAGGAGAGACACAGAGTCAGAGAGAGAGGAGAGACACAGAGTCAGAGAGAGAGGAGAGACACAGAGTCAGAGAGAGAGGAGAGACACAGAGTCAGAGAGAGAGGAGAGAGACACAGAGTCAGAGAGAGAGGAGAGACACAGAGTCAGAGAGAGAGGAGAGACACAGAGTCAGAGAGAGAGGAGAGACACAGAGTCAGAGAGAGAGGAGAGACACAGAGTCAGAGAGAGAGGAGAGACACAGAGTCAGAGAGAGAGGAGAGACACAGAGTCAGAGAGAGAGGAGAGACACAGAGTCAGAGAGAGAGGAGAGACACAGAGTCAGAGAGAGAGGAGAGACACAGAGTCAGAGAGAGAGAGGAGAGACACAGAGTCAGAGAGAGAGGAGAGACACAGAGTCAGAGAGAGAGGAGAGACACAGAGTCAGAGAGAGAGGAGAGACACAGAGTCAGAGAGAGAGGAGAGACACAGAGTCAGAGAGAGAGGAGAGAGACACAGAGTCAGAGAGAGAGGAGAGACACAGAGTCAGAGAGAGAGGAGAGACACAGAGTCAGAGAAAGAGGAGAGAGACACAGAGTCAGAGAGAGGAGAGACACAGAGTCAGAGAGAGAGGAGAGAGACACAGAGTCAGAGAGAGAGGAGAGAGACACAGAGTCAGAGAGAGAGGTGAGAGACACAGAGTCAGAGAGAGAGGAGAGACAGAGTCAGAGAGAGAGGAGAGACACAGAGTCAGAGAGAGAGGAGAGACACAGAGTCAGAGAGAGAGGAGAGACACAGAGTCAGAGAGAGAGGAGAGACACAGAGTCAGAGAGAGAGGAGAGAGACACAGAGTCAGAGAGAGAGGAGAGACACAGAGTCAGAGAGAGAGGAGAGAGACACAGAGTCAGAGAGAGAGGTGAGAGACACAGAGTCAGAGAGAGAGAGGAGAGACACAGAGTCAGAGAGAGAGGAGAGACACAGAGTCAGAGAGAGAGGAGAGACACAGAGTCAGAGAGAGGAGAGACACAGAGTCAGAGAGAGAGGAGAGACACAGAGTCAGAGAGAGAGGAGAGACACAGAGTCAGAGAGAGAGGAGAGACACAGAGTCAGAGAGAGAGGAGAGACACAGAGTCAGAGAGAGAGGAGAGACACAGAGTCAGAGAGAGAGGAGAGACACAGAGTCAGAGAGAGAGGTGAGACACAGAGTCAGAGAGAGAGGAGAGACACAGAGTCAGAGAGAGAGGAGAGACACAGAGTCAGAGAGAGAGGAGAGACACAGAGTCAGAGAGAGAGGAGAGACACAGAGTCAGAGAGAGGAGAGAGACACAGAGTCAGAGAGAGAGGAGAGAGACACAGAGTCAGAGAGAGAGGAGAGAGACACAGAGTCAGAGAGAGGAGTCAGAGAGAGAGAGAAAACACTTCATCGTTGTGTTCTGTCAGAGGGAAACAGAGTGAGGGAGAGATAAAGGAGGAGAGACAGAGGGGAGTGAGACAGAGAGTGGGGAGTGAGAGAGAGACAGAGAGAGAGAGAGAGAGAGAAGAAAGACAGAGACAGAGAGAGTAGAGAAACAGAGAGAGAGGAGAGATGGAAAGAGAGAGACAGAGAGAGAGAGAGAGAGGAGAGAGACACAGAGCGGAGAGTGAAAGAGAGTGACAAAGGGAGGATAGCAACAGAGAGAAGAGAGACAGAGAGTGAGGAGAGATGGAGAGAGAGAGGGATGGAGAGAGAGAGAGAGACAGAGAGAGAGAGAGTCAAAGAGAGAGACAGAGAAGAGGGAGACAAGGAGAAGAGTGAGAGAGAGAGACAGGAGAGATAGAGACAGGAGAGAGACAGAGAGAGAGGCAGGGAGAGAGAGGCAGAGAAGAGAGTGACAGAGAGGAGAGAGACAGAGAATGAGAGAGAGGAGAGACACAGAGTCAGAGAGAGACACAGAGTCAGAGAGAGACACAGAGTCAGAGAGAGACACAGAGTCAGAGAGAGAGGTGAGACACAGAGTCAGAGAGAGAGGAGAGACACAGAGTCAGAGAGAGAGGAGAGACACAGAGTCAGAGAGAGAGGAGAGACACAGAGTCAGAGAGAGAGGCGAGACACAGAGTCAGAGAGAGAGGTGAGAGACACAGAGTCAGAGAGAGAGGAGAGACACAGAGTCAGAGAGAGAGGAGAGACACAGAGTCAGAGAGAGAGGAGAGACACAGACTCAGAGAGAGAGGAGAGACACAGAGTCAGAGAGAGGAGAGACACAGAGTCAGAGAGAGAGGAGAGACACAGAGTCAGAGAGAGAGGAGAGACACAGAGTCAGAGAGAGAGGAGAGACACAGAGTCAGAGAGAGAGGAGAGACACAGAGTCAGAGAGAGAGGAGAGACACAGAGTCAGAGAGAGAGGAGAGACACAGAGTCAGAGAGAGAGGAGATACACAGAGTCAGAGAGAGAGGAGAGACACAGAGTCAGAGAGAGAGGAGAGAGACACAGAGTCAGAGAGAGAGGAGAGACACAGAGTCAGAGAGAGAGGAGAGAGACAGAGTCAGAGAGAGAGGAGAGACACAGAGTCAGAGAGAGAAGAGAGACACAGAGTCAGAGAGAGAGGAGAGACACAGAGTCAGAGAGAGAGGAGATACACAGAGTCAGAGAGAGAGGAGAGACACAGAGTCAGAGAGAGAGGAGAGACACAGAGTCAGAGAGAGAGGAGAGACACAGAGTCAGAGAGAGAGGAGAGACACAGAGTCAGAGAGAGAGGAGAGACACAGAGTCAGAGAGAGAGGAGAGACACAGAGTCAGAGAGAGAGGAGAGACACAGAGTCAGAGAGAGAGGAGAGACACAGAGTCAGAGAGAGAGGAGAGACACAGAGTCAGAGAGAGAGGAGAGACACAGAGTCAGAGAGAGAGGAGAGACACAGAGTCAGAGAGAGAGGACAGACACAGAGTCAGAGAGAGAGGAGAGACACAGAGTCAGAGAGAGAGGAGAGACACAGAGTCAGAGAGAGAGGAGAGACACAGAGTCAGAGAGAGAGGAGAGACACAGAGTCACAGAGAGGAGAGACACAGAGTCAGAGAGAGAGGAGAGACACATAGTCAGAGAGAGAGGAGAGACACAGAGTCAGAGAGAGAGGGCAGAGACACAGAGTCAGAGAGAGAGGAGAGACACAAAGTCAGAGAGAGAGGAGAGACACAGAGTCAGAGAGAGAGGAGAGACACAGAGTCAGAGAGAGAGGAGAGACACAGAGTCAGAGAGAGAGGAGAGACACAAAGTCAGAGAGAGAGGAGAGACACAGAGTCAGAGAGAGAGGAGAGACACAGAGTCAGAGAGAGAGGAGAGACACAGAGTCAGAGAGAGAGGAGAGACACAGAGTCACAGAGAGGAGAGACACAGAGTCAGAGAGAGAGGAGAGACACAGATTCAGAGAGAGAGGAGAGACACAGAGTCAGAGAGAGAGGAGAGACACAGAGTCAGAGAGAGAGGAGAGACACAGAGTCAGAGAGAGAGGAGAGAGACACAGAGTCAGAGAGAGAGGAGAGACACAGAGTCAGAGAGAGAGGAGAGACACAGAGTCAGAGAGAGAGGAGAGACACAGAGTCACAGAGAGAGGAGAGAGACACAGAGTCAGAGAGAGAGGAGAGACACAGAGTCAGAGAGAGAGGTGAGAGACACAGAGTCAGAGAGAGAGGAGAGACACAGAGTCAGAGAGAGAGGTAGAGAGACACAGAGTCAGAGAGAGAGGAGAGACACAGAGTCAGAGAGAGAGGAGAGACACAGAGTCAGAGAGAGAGGAGAGACACAGATTCAGAGAGAGAGGAGAGACACAGATTCAGAGAGAGAGGAGAGACACAGAGTCAGAGAGAGAGGAGAGACACAGAGTCAGAGAGAGAGGAGAGACACAGAGTCAGAGAGAGAGGAGAGACACAGAGTCAGAGAGAGAGGAGAGACACAGAGTCAGAGAGAGAGGAGAGACACAGAGTCAGAGAGAGAGGAGAGACACAGAGTCAGAGAGAGAGGAGAGACACAGAGTCAGAGAGAGAGGAGAGACACAGAGTCAGAGAGAGAGGAGAGACACAGAGTCAGAGAGAGAGGAGAGACACAGAGTCAGAGAGAGAGGAGAGACACAGAGTCAGAGAGAGAGGAGAGACACATAGTCAGAGAGAGAGGAGAGACACAGAGTCAGAGAGAGAGGAGAGACACAGAGTCAGAGAGAGAGGAGAGACACAGAGTCAGAGAGAGAGGAGAGACACAGAGTCAGAGAGAGAGGAGAGACACAGAGTCAGAGAGAGGAGTCAGAGAGACACAGAGTCAGAGAGAGAGGAGAGACACAGAGTCAGAGAGAAAGGAGAGACACAGAGTCAGAGAGAGGAGAGAGACACAGAGACAGAGAGAGAGGAGAGACACAGAGTCAGAGAGAGAGGAGAGACACAGAGTCAGAGAGAGGAGAGAGACACAGAGTCAGAGAGAGAGGAGAGACACAGAGTCAGAGAGAGAGGAGAGACACAGAGTCAGAGAGAGAGGAGAGACACAGAGTCAGAGAGAGAGGAGAGACACAGAGTCACAGAGAGAGGAGAGACACAGAGTCACAGAGAGAGAGGAGAGACACAGAGTCAGAGAGAGAGGACAGAGACACAGAGTCAGAGAGAGAGGAGAGACACAGAGTCAGAGAGAGAGGAGAGACACAGAGTCAGAGAGAGAGGAGAGACACAGAGTCAGAGAGAGAGGAGAGACACAGAGTCAGAGAGAGAGGAGAGACACAGAGTCAGAGAGAGAGGAGAGACACAGAGTCAGAGAGAGAGGAGAGACACAGAGTCAGAGAGAGAGGAGAGACACAGAGTCAGAGAGAGAGGAGAGACACAGAGTCAGAGAGAGAGGAGAGACACAGAGTCAGAGAGAGGAGAGACACAGAGTCAGAGAGAGAGGAGAGACACAGAGTCAGAGAGAGGAGAGACACAGAGTCAGAGAGAGAGGAGAGACACAGAGTCAGAGAGAGAGGAGAGACACAGAGTCAGAGAGAGAGGAGAGACACAGAGTCAGAGAGAGAGGGGACACAAAGGGAAATGGTGAGAGAGAGAAAAACAGAGAGTCAGAAAGAGCAAAAGCGAGAGATAGGAGAAGGTCAGAGGAGTCAAATACAGAGAGGGAGAGAGAGAAATGTAAGACAGAGTAAAAGATAGAGAGACTGAGACAGACCGACAGAGAGGAAAGAGACAGGGAGAGAGAGACAAAGCGAGAGATAAAGAGAGACAGAATGGGATAGAGGACAGAGAAAGAGAGAGAGAGAGAGACAGAGAGAGAGTGAGAAAGAGACAAGAGAAAGGTGAGAGAGGAGAGGCAAAGAGACAAATGAAGAGAAATGGAGAAAGCGAGAGAAAAACAGTGAGGGTCAGAAAAAGTGAGAGAGAAAAAGATAAAGAAAGTCAGAGGAGCCAAATATAGAGAGGGAGAGAAATGGAAGACAGAGTAAAAGATGGAGAGAATGAGACACGACAGACAGAGGGGACAGAGACAGAGAGATAGAGAGAGACAGAAAGAGAGTGAAAGCGAGAGATAGAGAGAGGCAGAATGGGATAGAGGACAGAGACAGACAGAGAGAGAGAGAGAGACAGAGAGAGAGAGAGAAAGAGACAGAGAGAGAGAGAGAGAGAGAGAGACAGAGAGAGAGAGAGAAAGAGACAAGAGATGGAGAGAAGTGAGACCCAGAGGCAGAGAGAAAGGAGAGACGGAAGAGGCAAAAAGACAAACGATGACAGATGGAGAGAGAGAGAAAAACAGTGAGGGTCAGAAAAAGCAAGAGAGAGAAAGAGATAGAAAGAAAGTCAGAGGAGCCAAATATAGAGAGGGAGAGAATTGGCAGATAGAGTAAAAGATAGAGAGAATGAGATAGACAGACAGAGAGGAGAGAGACAGAGAGAGAGAGAGAGAGAGACAGACAGAGAGAGAGAGAAAGTGGGAGGGAGAAGAAAGGGAGACTGTGAGAGATATGGTCGTGAGGGAGGCAGAGAGAGAGAGAGGGGAAAAATTGAAAACAGTGAGAGATAAAGGGAAATACAGAGGAAGGTGCTGAGAATTGAGATGGAGAGTGGGATCTTGCTGTGTATGTTTGGTGCTGGGAGTCAGGATGGAGACTGGGATCTTGCTGTGTATGTTTGGTGCTGGGAGTCAGGATGGAGACTGGGATCTTGCTGTGTATGTTTGGTGCTGAGAATCAGGATGGAGACTGGGATCTCCTGCCCCGTGCTGGGCTCAGGATGGGGATGTAGAGGCCGGGATCTTCCTGCCCCGTGCTGGGCTCAGGATGTGATCAGAAGTGGGACCTTGCTTTTTGTGTGGGGGATCAGCATAGGGCTGGATACTTGGGATCTTGCTGTGCAAATGAGAGGCTCAGGATGGGCTGGAGCCTGGAATCTTGCTGTGCACTTATGAGGTTCAGCATGGGGATAGAGCCTGGAATCCTGCCGTGCAAATGCGAGGCTCAGGATGGGATCGAGCCTGGGATCTTGCTGTTGGCCTGCGACGTTCAGGGTGTAGATGGAGTCTGGGATCTTGCTGTGCACATGTGAGGCCCAGGGTGTAGATAGAGCCTGGGATCTTTCTATGCATACGTGGGGCTCAGATGGATCAGGCCTGGGATCTTGTTGTGCATGTCGGAGGCTCAGGGTGCAGATAGAGCCTGGGATCTTGCTGTGCGTGTGTTTTGCTCAGGATGGGCTGGAGCCTGGGATCATGCTGTGCACATATGCAGGTCTCAGTATGTGGATGGAGCGCGGGATCTTGCTGTGCCTGTGCAGGGGCTCAGTATGTGGCTGGAGCATGGGATCTTGCTGTGCCTGTGCAGGGGCTCAGTATGTGGCTGGAGCATGGGATCTTGCTATGTCTGTGCAGGGGCTCAGTATGTGGCTGGAGCATGGGATCTTGCTATGTCTGTGCAGGGGCTCAGTATGTGGCTGGAGCATGGGATCTTGCTATGTCTGTGCAGGGGCTCAGTATGTGGCTGGAGCGCGGGATCTTGCTGTGCCTGTGCAGGGGCTCAGTATGTGGCTGGAGCATGGGATCTTGCTATGTCTGTGCAGGGGCTCAGTATGTGGCTGGAGCATGGGATCTTGCTATGTCTGTGCAGGGGCTCAGTATGTGGCTGGAGCATGGGATCTTGCTATGTCTGTGCAGGGGCTCAGTATGTGGCTGGAGCATGGGATCTTGCTGGACCGTGTTGGGCTGAGGGTATAGATGGAGCCTGGGATCTTGCTGTGCATGTGTGTGTTTTACTCAGGGTGGGCTGGGGCCTGGGATCTTGCTGTGCATGTGTGTGTTTTACTCAGGGTGGGCTGGGGCCTGGGATCTTGCTGTGCATGTGCAGGGGCTCAGTGTGTGGATAGAGTGCGGGATCTTGCTGTGCCTGTGCAGGGGCTCAGTGTGTGGATAGAGTGCGGGATCTTGCTGTGCATGTGCAGGGGCTCAGTGTGTGGATAGAGCGCGGGATCTTGCTGTGCCTGTGCAGGGGCTCAGTGTGTGGATGGAGCGCGGGATCTTGCTGTGCCTGTGCAGGGGCTCAGTGTGTGGAAAGAGTGCGGGATCTTGCTGGACCGTGTTGGGCTGAGGGTGCAGATGGAGCCTGGGATCTTGCTGTGCATGTGTGTGTTTTGCTCAGGGTGGGCTGGGGCCTGGGATCTTGCTGTGCAGGTGCGGGTCTCTGCATGCGGATGGAGCGTGGGATCTTGCCGCTCCGCGTTGGGCTCAGGATGTGCCCTGTTACTGACCTGCTGCAATAGCTCCAATCAGAGGCATCAGCAGGAGTTGGATAGGGTGACTCCAGGCAGCAATGATCAGCACCAGTCCGAACGGCTCCTTCTGGATAAAACACTGGTCCATCCTGGTTACCTGGGATACAGCCGGAGAGACATTTTATCCTGAATTAATATCTTTCCTTCTCAGTTAGTTTCACCATTAAACTGGGGTGACTGAGATCTTGCTGAATGAACTTCCCAGAAAAGGGAGGTGTGAATGACATTGAGAGAGAGAGAGAGAGAGAGAGATGTGGGCAAGAGGGGGAGAGAAAGAGAGAGAGAGAGAGGCAGAGATGGAGAGACAGAGAGAGAGAGACAGAGAGTGACAGTGAGAGGCAGAGATGCAAAGTCATACACAGAAACAGAGAGTCAGAGAGAGAGAGACGGAGAGAGAGAAAAAGAAAGAGAGACAGAGAGAGGCAGAGATGGAGAGACAGAGACAGACAGAGAGAAGGAGAAACAGAGAGAGACAGTGAGAGGCAGAGATGGGGAGAAAGTCATACGCAGAAAGTCAGTCAGAGGGAGAGACAGAGAGAGAAAGATAGAGTGAGACAGTGAGAGGCAGAGATGGAGAGACAGAGACAGACAGAGAGAAGGAGAAACAGAGAGAGACAGTGAGAGGCAGAGATGGAGAGACAGAGAGAGACAGACAGAGAGTGACAGTGAGAGGCAGAGATGCAAAGTCATACACAGAAACAGAGAGTCAGAGGGAGAGACGGAGAGAGAGAAAAAGAAAGAGAGACAGAGAGAGGCAGAGATGGAGAGACAGAGAGAGAGAGAGACAGAGAGTGACAGTGAGAGGCAGAGATGCAAAGTCATACACAGAAACAGAGTCAGAGAGAGAGACGGAGAGAGAGAAAAAGAAAGAGAGACAGAGAGAGGCAGAGATGGAGAGACAGAGACAGACAGAGAGAAGGAGAAACAGAGAGAGACAGTGAGAGGCAGAGATGGGGAGAAAGTCATACACAGAAAGTCAGTCAGAGGGAGAGACAGAGAGAGAAAGATAGAGTGAGACAGTGAGAGGCAGAGATGGAGAGACAGAGACAGACAGAGAGAAGGAGAAACAGAGAGAGACAGTGAGAGGCAGAGATGGAGAGACAGAGACAGACAGCGAGAAGGAGAAACAGAGAGAGACAGTGAGAGGCAGAGATGGAGAGAGAGAGAGAGACAGACAGAGAGTGACAGTGAGAGGCAGAGATGGAGAGACAGAGACAGACAGAGAGAAGGAGAAACAGAGAGAGACAGTGAGAGGCAGAGATGCAAAGTCATACACAGAAACAGAGAGTCAGAGGGAGAGACGGAGAGAGAGAAAAAGAAAGAGAGACAGAGAGAGGCAGAGATGGAGAGACAGAGAGAGAGAGAGACAGAGAGTGACAGTGAGAGGCAGAGATGCAAAGTCATACACAGAAACAGAGTCAGAGAGAGAGACGGAGAGAGAGAAAAAGAAAGAGAGACAGAGAGAGGCAGAGATGGAGAGACAGAGAGAGACAGAGAGAAGGAGAAACAGAGAGAGACAGAGAGAGGCAGAGATGGAGAGACAGAGACAGACAGAGAGAAGGAGAAACAGAGAGAGACAGTGAGAGGCAGAGATGGGGAGAAAGTCATACACAGAAAGTCAGTCAGAGGGAGAGACAGAGAGAGAAAGATAGAGTGAGACAGTGAGAGGCAGAGATGGAGAGACAGAGACAGACAGAGAGAAGGAGAAACAGAGAGAGACAGTGAGAGGCAGAGATGGAGAGACAGAGACAGACAGCGAGAAGGAGAAACAGAGAGAGAGAGACAGTGAGAGGCAGAGATGGAGAGAGAGAGAGAGACAGACAGAGAGTGACAGTGAGAGGCAGAGATGGAGAGACAGAGACAGACAGCGAGAAGGAGAAACAGAGAGAGACAGTGAGAGGCAGAGATGGAGAGACAGAGAGAGACAGACAGAGAGTGACAGTGAGAGGCAGAGATGGAGAGACAGAGAGAGACAGAGAGAAGGAGAAACAGAGAGAGACAGTGAGAGGCAGAGATGGAGAGACAGAGACAGACAGAGAGAAGGAGAAACAGAGAGAGACAGTGAGAGGCAGAGATGGGGAGAAAGTCATACGCAGAAAGTCAGTCAGAGGGAGAGACAGAGAGAGAAAGATAGAGTGAGGCAGTGAGAGGCAGAGATGGAGAGACAGAGACAGACAGAGAGAAGGAGAAATAGAGAGAGAGAGACAGTGAGAGGCAGAGAAGGAAATAAGGTCATACACAGAAACACAGAGTCAGAGGGAGAGACTGAGAAAGAGAAATATAGAGAGCTAATCAGAGAGAGAGAGAGAAAGTGAGAGAGAGAGAGAGGCAGAGATGGAGAGAAAGATATACGGAGAAACACAGAGTAAGATGGGGAGAGAGAGAGAGAGAGAAAGCAAGATAAAGACAGATGGAGGTATGGAGAGAAACAGGGAAGGATGGAGTGAGGGAGACATAAGAGCTGGGGAGAAGGAGGATGACAAAGGGAGAGTTAGAGACAGGCGGAGAGAGAGAGAGAGAGAGAGGAAGACTGAGAAACTGGTGGTGGGAAGGAGAGTGAGAAACAGAGGGAGAGAGACAGATAGAAAGAGGGGGTAGTCGTTTTGGATACTTACAAATGATTTCTCCACTATCTCAGGTTCCATCCAGCTCCTAATGTTGTTCAGTGCGTAAATCGCTTCATTTTTGACAAAATCAATCTCAGCAATCATTGCCTCAAACTTACACTGAAAAACACAATAACAAGGGTCAATATTCAATAGCCTCACCCATAGGATGAGATAAACCCCCCATGGTGTGAGGCCAGCTCTCCCACTGTGCGACATGCTCTCCCACTCTGCAACAGGCTCTCCCACTGGGTGACAGGCTCTCCCACAGTGCAACAGGCTCTCCCACTGGATGACAGGCTCTCCCACTGTGCAACAGCTCTCCCATTTTGCAACAGGCTCTCCCACAGTGTGACAGGCTCTCCCACTGTGCGACAGGCTCTCCTACTGGGTGACAGGCTCTCCCACAGTGCAACAGGCCCTCCCACCGGGTGACAGGCTCTCCCACAGTGTGACAGGCTCTCCCACTGGGTGACAGGCTCTCCTATTGGGCGACAGGCTCTCCCACTAGGTGACAGGCTCTCCCACTGTGCAACAGGCTTGCCCACTGTGCAACAGGCTCTCCCACAGGGTGACAGGCTCTCCCACTGTGCAACAGGCTCTCCCATTGGGTGACAGGCTCTCCACATGGGCAACAGGCTCTCCCATTGGGTGACAGGCACTCCCACTGTGCAACAGGCTCTCCCATTGGGTGACAGGCTCTATCACTGTGCAACAGGCTCTCCCACTGTGCAACAGGCTCTCCCACTGTGCAGCAGGCTTTCCCAATGTGCAACAGGCTCTCCCATTGGGCGACAGGATTTCCCACAGTGCAACAGGCTCTCCCACTGTGCAAAAGGCACTCCCACTGGGCGACAGGCTCTCCTACTGTGCAACAAGCTTTCCCACTATGCAACAGGCTCTCCCACTGTGCAGCAGGCTCTTCCACTGTACAACAGGCTCACCTATGGGGTGACAGACTCTCCCGCTCAGTAACAGGCTGTCCCACTGGGTGACAGGCTCTCCCACAGCATGACAGGCTCCCCAACAACATGACAGGCTCTCCCACTGGGTACCGGGCACTCCCACAGAGTGACAGGCGCTCCCACGAGGTGACAGGCTCTCCCACTGTGCAACAGGCGATCCCACTGTGCAACAGGCTCTCCCACTGGGCAACAGGCTCTCCCACGGGGTGACAGGCTCTCCCACTGTGCAACAGGCTCTCCCACTGGGTAACAGGCTCTCCCACAGAGTGACAGGTGCTCCCACAGCATGACAGGCTCTCCCACTGGGTAGCAGACTCACCCATGGGGTGACAGGCTCCCCCACAGTGAAACAGGCTTTCCCACTGTGCAACAGGCTCTCCCATGGAGTGACAGGGTCTCCCACTATGCAATAGGCTGTCCCACTGTGCAATAGGCTCTGCTGTGGAGTGACAGGCTCTCCCACTGTGTAACAGGTTCTCCCAATGTGCAACAGGCTCTCCCACTGTGCAACAGGCTCTCCCACAGGGTGACAGGCTCTCCCACTGTGCAGCAGGTTCTCCTGGGGTGACAGGCTCTCCCAAAGAGTGACCAGTTATCCCACAGCGTCACCGGCTCTCCTATTGGGCAACAGACTCTCCCATGGGGTGACAGGCTTTCCCACTGTGCAACAGGCTCTCCAATTGTGCAACAGGCTTTCCCACTGTGCAACAGGCTCTCCCACTGTGCAATAAGCTTTCCCACTGTGCAACAGGCTCTCCTACAGAATGACAGGTTCTAAAAAAGTGCTATAGGCTCTCTCACTGTGTGACAGGCTCTCCCACTGTGCAACATGCTCTCCTACGGGGTGACAGGCACTCCGACTGTGCAACAGGCTCTCCCACTGTGCAACAGACACTCCCAATGTGCAATAGGCTCTCCCATGGAGTGACAGGCTCTCCCACTGTGCAACAGGCTCTCACATGGAGTGAAAGGCTCTCCCACTGTGCAATAGGTTCTCCTACAGAATGCCAGGTTTTCCCACTGTGCAACAGGCTCTCCCACTGTGCAACAGGCTCTCCCACAGGGTGACAGGCTCTCCCACTGTGCAGTAGGCCCTCCTACAGAATGACAGGTTTTCCCACTGTGCAACAGGCTCTCCTAGGGTGACAGGCTCTCCCACAGTGTGACCAGTTCTCCCACAGCATCACAGGCTCTCCTATTGGGGGACAGGCTCTCCCATGGAGTGACAGGCTCTCCCACTGTGCAATAGGCTCTCCTACAGAATGACAGGTTTTCCCACTGTGCAACAGGCTCTCCCACTGTGCAACAGGCTCTCCCACTGTGCAACAAGCTTTCCCATGGGGTGACAGGCTTTCCCACTGTGCAACAGGTTTTCCCACTGTGTAGGCTCTCTCACAGCATCACAGCCTCTCCTATTGGGTGACAGGCTCTCCCATGGTGTGACAGGCTTTCCCACTGTGCAACAGGCTCTCCTACAGAATGACAGGTTCTCCAACTGTGCAACAGGCTTTCCCACTGTGCAACAGGCTCTCCCACTGTGCAACAGGTTCTCCCATGGAGTGACAGGCTCTCCCACTGTGCAATAGGCTCTCCTACGGAATGACAGGTTTTCCCACTGTGTAACAGGCTCTCCCACAGGGTGATAGGCTCTCCCACTGTGTGTCAGGCTCTCCAAATGGGTGACAGGCTCCCCCAAAGCGTCACAGGCTCTCTCAATGGATGAGAGGCTCTCCCACAGCGTGACAAGCTCCCCAACAGTGTGACAGGCTCTTTCATTGGGTGACAGGGTCTCCTACAGAGTGAAAGGCTCCCCCACAGTGTGACAGGCTCAACCATTGGGTCACAGGCTCCCCCACAGTATGACAGGCTCTCCCATTGGGTGACAGGCTCTCCTACTGGGTGACAGTCTTTCCCACTGTGCAACAGGCTCTCCCAATGTGCAACAGGCTCTCCCACATGGTGACAGGCTCTCCCACTGTCCAACAGGCTCTCCCACTGGGTTACAGGTTTTCCCACTGTGCAACAGTCTCTCCTAGGGTGACAGGCTCTCCCACAGAGTGACCAGTTCTCCCAGAGGGTCACAGGCTCTCCTATTGGGGGACAGGCTCTCCCATGGAGTGACAGGCTCTCCCACTGTGCAATAGGCTCTCCTACAGAATGACAGGTTTTCCCACTGTGCAACAGGCTCTCCCACTGTGCAACAGGCTCTCCCACAGGGTGACAGGCGCTCCCACTGTGCAATAGGCTCTCCTACAGAATGACAGGTTTTCCCACTGTGCAATAGGCTATCCCACTGGGTAACAGGCTCTCCAACAGGGTGAAAGGCAAACCTACGGGATGCAGGCCCTGCTACAGCATGACAGGTTCTCCCACGGTGCAACAGGCTCTCCCACTGTGCAACAGGCTCTCCCACTGTGTGACAGCCTCTCCCACTGTGCAACAGTCTCTCCCACTGTGCAACAAGCTTTCCCATGGGGTGACAGCCTTTCCCACTGTGCAGCAGGCTTTCCCACTGTGTAGGCTCTCTCACAGCATCACAGGCTCTCCTATTGGGTGACAGGATCTCCCATGGTGTGACAGGCTTTCCCACTGTGCAACAGGCTCTCCTACAGAATTACAGGTTCTCCAACTGTGCAACAGGCTTTCCCACTGTGCAACAGGCTCTCCCACTGTGCAACAGGCTCTCCCACAGGGTGACAAGCTCTCCCACTGTGCAACAGGCTCTCCCATGGAGTGACAGGCTCTCCCACTGTGCAATAGGCTCTCCTGCGGAATGACAGGTTTTCCCACTGTGCAATAGGCTCTCCCACTGGGTAACAGGCTCTCCCACAGGGTGATAGGCTCTCCCACTGTGTGTCAGGCTCTCCAAATGGGTGACAGGCTCCCCCAAAGCGTCACAGGTTCTCTCAATGGATGAGAGGCTCTCCCACAGCGTGACAAGCTCCCCAACAGTGTGACAGGCTCTTTCATTGGGTGACAGGGTCTCCTACAGAGTGAAAGGCTCCCCCACAGTGTGACAGGCTCACCCATTGGGTGACAGGCTCCCCCACAGTATGACAGGCTCTCCCATTGGGTGACAGGCTCTCCCACAGTATGACAGGCTCTCCCATTGGGTGACAGGCTCTCCTACTGGGTGACAGGCTCTCCCACTGGGCAACAGGCTCTCCCACTGGGTGACAGGCTTTTCTACTGTGCAAGAGGCTCTCCTACTGTGCAACAGGCTCTCCTACAGAATGACAGGTTCTCCCACTTTACAACAGGCTCTCCCACGGGGTGACAGGCTCTCCCACTGTGCAACAGGCTCTCCTGGGGTGACGGTCTCTCCCACAGAGTGACCAGTTCTCCCACAGCATCACAGGCTCTCCTACTGGGGGACAGGCTCTCCCATGGGGTGACAGGCTCCCCCACTGGGTGACAGGCTCTCCCACTTTGGAACAGGCTCTCCCACTGGGTTACAGGCTTTCCCACAGTGCAACAGTCTCACCCACTGTGCAACAGGCTCTCCCACTGTGTGACAGGCTCTCCCACTGTGCTACAAGCTCTCCCACAGGGTTACAGTCTCTCCCTCTGTGCAACAGGCTCTCCCACTGGGTGACAGCCTCTCCCACTATGCAACAGGCTCTCCCACAGGGTGACAGGCTCTCCCAATTTGCAACAGGATCTCCCACTATGCAACAGGCTCTCTCACTGGGTTACAGGTTTTTCCACCGTTCAACAGGCTCTCCAACTGTGTGACAGGCTCCCCCACTGTGCAGCAGGCTCTCCCAATGTGCAACAGGCACTCCCACAGGGTGACAGGCTCTCCCACTCTGCAACAGGCTTTCCCACTGTGCAACAGGCTCCCCCACTGTGCAACAGGCTCTCCCACTGTGTGACAGGCCCTCCCACTGTGCAACAGGCTCTCCCAAAGTGTGGCAGTCTCTCCCTCTGTGCAACAGGCTCTCCCACTGGGTGACAGCCTCTCCCACTATGCAACAGGCTCTCCCACAGGGTGACAGGCTCTCCCAATTTGCAACAGGCTCTCCCACTATGCAACAGGCTCTCCCACTGGGTTACAGGTTTTTCCACTGTTCAACAGGCTGTCCAACTGTGAGACAGGCTCTCCCACTGTGCAACAGGCTCTCCCAATGTGCAACAGTCTCTCCCACTGAGCAACAGGCTCTCCCACTGGGTGACAGGCTCTCCCATTGTGCAGTAGGCTCTCTTACAGAATGACAGGTTTTCCCACTGTGCAATAGGCTCTCCCACTGGGTGACAGGCTCTCCCGCTGTGCAACAAGCTTTCCCACTGTGCAACAGGCTCTCCCACTGTGCAACAGGCTCTCCCAATGTGCAACAGGCTCTCCCACAGGGTGACAGGCTCTCCCATTGTGCAGTAGGCTCTCCTACAGAATGACAGGTTTTCCCACTGTGCAATAGGCTCTCCCACTGGGTGACAGGCTCTCCCACTGTGCAACAGGCTCTCCTGGGGTGACAGGTTCTCCCACTGTGCAACAGGCTCTCCCATGGAGTGACAGGCTCTCCCACTGTGCAATAGGCTCTCCCATGGAGTGACAGGCTCTCCCACTGTGCAATAGGCTCTCCAACAGAATGACAGGTTTTCCCAATGTGCAATAGGCTCTCCCATTGGGTGACAGGCTCTCTCACAGTATGACAGGCTCTCCCATTGGGGGACAGGCTCTCCCAATCGGTGACAGGCTCTCCCACTGGGCAACAGGCTCTCCCACTGGGTGACAGGCTTTTCAACTGTGCAACAGGCTCTCCCACTGTGCAACAGGCTCTCCCATTGTGCAACAGGCTCTCCCACAGGGTGACAGGCTCTCCCATTGTGCAGTAGGCTCTCCTACATAATGACAGGTTTTCCCACTGTGCAACAGACTCTCCCACTGGGTGACAGGCTCTCCCACTGTGCAACAGGCTCTCATGGGGTGACAGGCTCTCCCACTGTGCAACAGGCTCTCCCACTGAGCAACAGGTTCTCCCACTGTGCAACAGGCTCTCCCATGGAGTGACAGGCTCTCCCACTGTGCAACGAGCTCTCCCACTGTGCAATAGGCTCTCCTACAGAATGACAGGTTTTCCCAATGTGCAATAGGCTCTCCCATTGGGTACCAGGCTCTCCCACAGTATGACAGGCTCTCCCATTGGGTGACAGGCTCTCCCAATCGGTGACAGGCTCTCCCACTGGGCAACAGGCTCTCCCACTGGGTGACAGGCTTTTCAACTGTGCAACAGGCTCTCCCACTGTGCAATAGGCTCTCCTGGGGTGACAGGCTCTCCCACAGAGTGACCAGTTCTCCCACAGCGTCGCAGGCTCTCCTATTGGGGGACAGGCTCTCCCATGGGGTGACAGGCACCCCCACTGGGTGACAGGCTCTCCCACTTTGGTATAGGCTCTCCCACTGGGTTACAGGCTTTCCCACAGTGCAACAGTCTCTCCCACTGTGCAACAGGCACTCCCACTGGGTGACAGGCTCTCCCACTGTGCAACAGGCTCTCCCACAGGGTGACAGGCTCTCCCACTTAGCAACAGGCTCTCCCACTGTGCAACAGGCTCTCCCACTGGGTTACAGGGTTTTCCACTGTGCAACAGGCTCTCCCACTGTGTTACAGGCTCTCTCAATGTGCAACAGGCTCTCCCACTGGGTGACAGGCTCTCCCACTGTGCAACAGGCTCTCCCACAGTGTGACAGGCTTTCCCACAGTGCAACAGTCTCTCCCACTGTGCAACAGGCACTCCCACTGGGTGACAGGCTCTCCCACTGTGCAACAGGCTCTCCCACAGGGTGACAGGCTCTCCCACTTAGCAACAGGCTCTCCCACTGTGCAACAGGCTCTCCCACTGGGTGACAGGCTCTCCCACTGTGCAACATGCTCTCCGACTGTGTTACAGGCTCTCTCAATGTGCAACAGGCTCTCCCACTGGGTGACAGGCTCTCCCACTGTGCAACAGGCTCTCCCACAGTGTGACAGGCTCTCCCACTTTGCATCAGGCTCTCCCACTGTGCAACAGGCTCTCCCAATGTGCAACAGGCTCTCCCACAGGGTGACAGGCTCTCCCACTGTGCAGTAGACTCTCCTACAGAATGACAGGTTTTCCCACTGAGCAACAGGTTTTCCCACTGTGCAACAGGCTCTCCTGGGGTGACAGGCTCTCCCTCAGTGTGACCAGTTCTCACACAGCGTCACAGGCTCTCCTATTGGGTGACAGTCTCTCCCACTTTGCAACAGGCTCTCCCACTGTGCAACAGGCTCTCCCACTTGGTGACAGGCACTCCCACTGAGCAACAGGCTTACCCATGGAGTGACAGGCTCTCCCACTGTGCAACATGCTCTCCCATGGAGTGATAGGCTCTCCCACTGTGCAACAGGCTCTCCCACAGGGTGACAAGCTCTCCCACTGTGCAACAGGCTCTCCCATGGAGTGACAGGCTCTCCCACTGTGCAATAGGCTCTCCTGCGGAATGACAGGTTTTCCCACTGTGCAATAGGCTCTCCCACTGGGTAACAGGCTCTCCCACAGGGTGATAGGCTCTCCCACTGTGTGTCAGGCTCTCCAAATGGGTGACAGGCTCCCCCAAAGCGTCACAGGTTCTCTCAATGGATGAGAGGCTCTCCCACAGCGTGACAAGCTCCCCAACAGTGTGACAGGCTCTTTCATTGGGTGACAGGGTCTCCTACAGAGTGAAAGGCTCCCCCACAGTGTGACAGGCTCACCCATTGGGTGACAGGCTCCCCCACAGTATGACAGGCTCTCCCATTGGGTGACAGGCTCTCCCACAGTATGACAGGCTCTCCCATTGGGTGACAGGCTCTCCCACTGGGCAACAGGCTCTCCCACTGGGTGACAGGCTTTTCTACTGTGCAAGAGGCTCTCCTACTGTGCAACAGGCTCTCCTACAGAATGACAGGTTCTCCCACTTTACAACAGGCTCTCCCACGGGGTGACAGGCTCTCCCACTGTGCAACAGGCTCTCCTGGGGTGACGGTCTCTCCCACAGAGTGACCAGTTCTCCCACAGCATCACAGGCTCTCCTACTGGGGGACAGGCTCTCCCATGGGGTGACAGGCTCCCCCACTGGGTGACAGGCTCTCCCACTTTGGAACAGGCTCTCCCACTGGGTTACAGGCTTTCCCACAGTGCAACAGTCTCACCCACTGTGCAACAGGCTCTCCCACTGTGTGACAGGCTCTCCCACTGTGCTACAAGCTCTCCCACAGGGTTACAGTCTCTCCCTCTGTGCAACAGGCTCTCCCACTGGGTGACAGCCTCTCCCACTATGCAACAGGCTCTCCCACAGGGTGACAGGCTCTCCCAATTTGCAACAGGATCTCCCACTATGCAACAGGCTCTCCCACTGGGTTACAGGTTTTTCCACCGTTCAACAGGCTCTCCAACTGTGTGACAGGCTCCCCCACTGTGCAGCAGGCTCTCCCAATGTGCAACAGGCACTCCCACAGGGTGACAGGCTCTCCCACTCTGCAACAGGCTTTCCCACTGTGCAACAGGCTCTCCCACTGTGCAACAGGCTCTCCCACTGGGTGACAGGCTCTCCCACTGTGCAACAGGCTCTCCCAAAGTGTGGCAGTCTCTCCCTCTGTGCAACAGGCTCTCCCACTGGGTGACAGCCTCTCCCACTATGCAACAGGCTCTCCCACAGGGTGACAGGCTCTCCCAATTTGCAACAGGCTCTCCCACTATGCAACAGGCTCTCCCACTGGGTTACAGGTTTTTCCACTGTTCAACAGGCTGTCCAACTGTGAGACAGGCTCTCCCACTGTGCAACAGGCTCTCCCAATGTGCAACAGTCTCTCCCACTGAGCAACAGGCTCTCCCACTGGGTGACAGGCTCTCCCATTGTGCAGTAGGCTCTCTTACAGAATGACAGGTTTTCCCACTGTGCAATAGGCTCTCCCACTGGGTGACAGGCTCTCCCGCTGTGCAACAAGCTTTCCCACTGTGCAACAGGCTCTCCCACTGTGCAACAGGCTCTCCCAATGTGCAACAGGCTCTCCCACAGGGTGACAGGCTCTCCCATTGTGCAGTAGGCTCTCCTACAGAATGACAGGTTTTCCCACTGTGCAATAGGCTCTCCCACTGGGTGACAGGCTCTCCCACTGTGCAACAGGCTCTCCTGGGGTGACAGGTTCTCCCACTGTGCAACAGGCTCTCCCATGGAGTGACAGGCTCTCCCACTGTGCAATAGGCTCTCCCATGGAGTGACAGGCTCTCCCACTGTGCAATAGGCTCTCCAACAGAATGACAGGTTTTCCCAATGTGCAATAGGCTCTCCCATTGGGTGACAGGCTCTCTCACAGTATGACAGGCTCTCCCATTGGGGGACAGGCTCTCCCAATCGGTGACAGGCTCTCCCACTGGGCAACAGGCTCTCCCACTGGGTGACAGGCTTTTCAACTGTGCAACAGGCTCTCCCACTGTGCAACAGGCTCTCCCATTGTGCAACAGGCTCTCCCACAGGGTGACAGGCTCTCCCATTGTGCAGTAGGCTCTCCTACATAATGACAGGTTTTCCCACTGTGCAACAGACTCTCCCACTGGGTGACAGGCTCTCCCACTGTGCAACAGGCTCTCATGGGGTGACAGGCTCTCCCACTGTGCAACAGGCTCTCCCACTGAGCAACAGGTTCTCCCACTGTGCAACAGGCTCTCCCATGGAGTGACAGGCTCTCCCACTGTGCAACGAGCTCTCCCACTGTGCAATAGGCTCTCCTACAGAATGACAGGTTTTCCCAATGTGCAATAGGCTCTCCCATTGGGTACCAGGCTCTCCCACAGTATGACAGGCTCTCCCATTGGGTGACAGGCTCTCCCAATCGGTGACAGGCTCTCCCACTGGGCAACAGGCTCTCCCACTGGGTGACAGGCTTTTCAACTGTGCAACAGGCTCTCCCACTGTGCAATAGGCTCTCCTGGGGTGACAGGCTCTCCCACAGAGTGACCAGTTCTCCCACAGCGTCGCAGGCTCTCCTATTGGGGGACAGGCTCTCCCATGGGGTGACAGGCACCCCCACTGGGTGACAGGCTCTCCCACTTTGGTACAGGCTCTCCCACTGGGTTACAGGCTTTCCCACAGTGCAACAGTCTCTCCCACTGTGCAACAGGCACTCCCACTGGGTGACAGGCTCTCCCACTGTGCAACAGGCTCTCCCACAGGGTGACAGGCTCTCCCACTTAGCAACAGGCTCTCCCACTGTGCAACAGGCTCTCCCACTGGGTTACAGGGTTTTCCACTGTGCAACAGGCTCTCCCACTGTGTTACAGGCTCTCTCAATGTGCAACAGGCTCTCCCACTGGGTGACAGGCTCTCCCACTGTGCAACAGGCTCTCCCACAGTGTGACAGGCTCTCCCACTTTGCATCAGGCTCTCCCACTGTGCAACAGGCTCTCCCAATGTGCAACAGGCTCTCCCACAGGGTGACAGGCTCTCCCACTGTGCAGTAGACTCTCCTACAGAATGACAGGTTTTCCCACTGAGCAACAGGTTTTCCCACTGTGCAACAGGCTCTCCTGGGGTGACAGGCTCTCCCTCAGTGTGACCAGTTCTCACACAGCGTCACAGGCTCTCCTATTGGGTGACAGGCTATCCCATGGGGTGACAGGCTTTCCCACTGTGCAGCAGGCTTTCCCACTGTGTAGGCTCTCTCACAGCATCACAGGCTCTCCTATTGGGTGACAGGATCTCCCATGGTGTGACAGGCTTTCCCACTGTGCAACAGGCTCTCCTACAGAATTACAGGTTCTCCAACTGTGCAACAGGCTTTCCCACTGTGCAACAGGCTCTCCCACTGTGCAACAGGCTCTCCCACAGGGTGACAAGCTCTCCCACTGTGCAACAGGCTCTCCCATGGAGTGACAGGCTCTCCCACTGTGCAATAGGCTCTCCTGCGGAATGACAGGTTTTCCCACTGTGCAATAGGCTCTCCCACTGGGTAACAGGCTCTCCCACAGGGTGATAGGCTCTCCCACTGTGTGTCAGGCTCTCCAAATGGGTGACAGGCTCCCCCAAAGCGTCACAGGTTCTCTCAATGGATGAGAGGCTCTCCCACAGCGTGACAAGCTCCCCAACAGTGTGACAGGCTCTTTCATTGGGTGACAGGGTCTCCTACAGAGTGAAAGGCTCCCCCACAGTGTGACAGGCTCACCCATTGGGTGACAGGCTCCCCCACAGTATGACAGGCTCTCCCATTGGGTGACAGGCTCTCCCACAGTATGACAGGCTCTCCCATTGGGTGACAGGCTCTCCCACTGGGCAACAGGCTCTCCCACTGGGTGACAGGCTTTTCTACTGTGCAAGAGGCTCTCCTACTGTGCAACAGGCTCTCCTACAGAATGACAGGTTCTCCCACTTTACAACAGGCTCTCCCACGGGGTGACAGGCTCTCCCACTGTGCAACAGGCTCTCCTGGGGTGACGGTCTCTCCCACAGAGTGACCAGTTCTCCCACAGCATCACAGGCTCTCCTACTGGGGGACAGGCTCTCCCATGGGGTGACAGGCTCCCCCACTGGGTGACAGGCTCTCCCACTTTGGAACAGGCTCTCCCACTGGGTTACAGGCTTTCCCACAGTGCAACAGTCTCACCCACTGTGCAACAGGCTCTCCCACTGTGTGACAGGCTCTCCCACTGTGCTACAAGCTCTCCCACAGGGTTACAGTCTCTCCCTCTGTGCAACAGGCTCTCCCACTGGGTGACAGCCTCTCCCACTATGCAACAGGCTCTCCCACAGGGTGACAGGCTCTCCCAATTTGCAACAGGATCTCCCACTATGCAACAGGCTCTCCCACTGGGTTACAGGTTTTTCCACCGTTCAACAGGCTCTCCAACTGTGTGACAGGCTCCCCCACTGTGCAGCAGGCTCTCCCAATGTGCAACAGGCACTCCCACAGGGTGACAGGCTCTCCCACTCTGCAACAGGCTTTCCCACTGTGCAACAGGCTCTCCCACTGTGCAACAGGCTCTCCCACTGGGTGACAGGCTCTCCCACTGTGCAACAGGCTCTCCCAAAGTGTGGCAGTCTCTCCCTCTGTGCAACAGGCTCTCCCACTGGGTGACAGCCTCTCCCACTATGCAACAGGCTCTCCCACAGGGTGACAGGCTCTCCCAATTTGCAACAGGCTCTCCCACTATGCAACAGGCTCTCCCACTGGGTTACAGGTTTTTCCACTGTTCAACAGGCTGTCCAACTGTGAGACAGGCTCTCCCACTGTGCAACAGGCTCTCCCAATGTGCAACAGTCTCTCCCACTGAGCAACAGGCTCTCCCACTGGGTGACAGGCTCTCCCATTGTGCAGTAGGCTCTCTTACAGAATGACAGGTTTTCCCACTGTGCAATAGGCTCTCCCACTGGGTGACAGGCTCTCCCGCTGTGCAACAAGCTTTCCCACTGTGCAACAGGCTCTCCCACTGTGCAACAGGCTCTCCCAATGTGCAACAGGCTCTCCCACAGGGTGACAGGCTCTCCCATTGTGCAGTAGGCTCTCCTACAGAATGACAGGTTTTCCCACTGTGCAATAGGCTCTCCCACTGGGTGACAGGCTCTCCCACTGTGCAACAGGCTCTCCTGGGGTGACAGGTTCTCCCACTGTGCAACAGGCTCTCCCATGGAGTGACAGGCTCTCCCACTGTGCAATAGGCTCTCCCATGGAGTGACAGGCTCTCCCACTGTGCAATAGGCTCTCCAACAGAATGACAGGTTTTCCCAATGTGCAATAGGCTCTCCCATTGGGTGACAGGCTCTCTCACAGTATGACAGGCTCTCCCATTGGGGGACAGGCTCTCCCAATCGGTGACAGGCTCTCCCACTGGGCAACAGGCTCTCCCACTGGGTGACAGGCTTTTCAACTGTGCAACAGGCTCTCCCACTGTGCAACAGGCTCTCCCATTGTGCAACAGGCTCTCCCACAGGGTGACAGGCTCTCCCATTGTGCAGTAGGCTCTCCTACATAATGACAGGTTTTCCCACTGTGCAACAGACTCTCCCACTGGGTGACAGGCTCTCCCACTGTGCAACAGGCTCTCATGGGGTGACAGGCTCTCCCACTGTGCAACAGGCTCTCCCACTGAGCAACAGGTTCTCCCACTGTGCAACAGGCTCTCCCATGGAGTGACAGGCTCTCCCACTGTGCAACGAGCTCTCCCACTGTGCAATAGGCTCTCCTACAGAATGACAGGTTTTCCCAATGTGCAATAGGCTCTCCCATTGGGTACCAGGCTCTCCCACAGTATGACAGGCTCTCCCATTGGGTGACAGGCTCTCCCAATCGGTGACAGGCTCTCCCACTGGGCAACAGGCTCTCCCACTGGGTGACAGGCTTTTCAACTGTGCAACAGGCTCTCCCACTGTGCAATAGGCTCTCCTGGGGTGACAGGCTCTCCCACAGAGTGACCAGTTCTCCCACAGCGTCGCAGGCTCTCCTATTGGGGGACAGGCTCTCCCATGGGGTGACAGGCACCCCCACTGGGTGACAGGCTCTCCCACTTTGGTACAGGCTCTCCCACTGGGTTACAGGCTTTCCCACAGTGCAACAGTCTCTCCCACTGTGCAACAGGCACTCCCACTGGGTGACAGGCTCTCCCACTGTGCAACAGGCTCTCCCACAGGGTGACAGGCTCTCCCACTTAGCAACAGGCTCTCCCACTGTGCAACAGGCTCTCCCACTGGGTTACAGGGTTTTCCACTGTGCAACAGGCTCTCCCACTGTGTTACAGGCTCTCTCAATGTGCAACAGGCTCTCCCACTGGGTGACAGGCTCTCCCACTGTGCAACAGGCTCTCCCACAGTGTGACAGGCTCTCCCACTTTGCATCAGGCTCTCCCACTGTGCAACAGGCTCTCCCAATGTGCAACAGGCTCTCCCACAGGGTGACAGGCTCTCCCACTGTGCAGTAGACTCTCCTACAGAATGACAGGTTTTCCCACTGAGCAACAGGTTTTCCCACTGTGCAACAGGCTCTCCTGGGGTGACAGGCTCTCCCTCAGTGTGACCAGTTCTCACACAGCGTCACAGGCTCTCCTATTGGGTGACAGGCTCTCCCATGGGGTGACAGACTCTCCCACTGTGCAACAGGCTCTCCCACCTGGTGACAGGCACTCCCACTGTGCAACAGGCTTACCCATGGAGTGACAGGCTCTCCCACTGTGCAACATGCTCTCCCATGGAGTGATAGGCTCTCCCACTGTGCAACAGGCTCTCCTACAGAATGACAGGTTTTCCCACTGTGCAATAGGCTATCCCACTGTGTAACAGGCTCTCCCACAAGGTGACAGGCACTGCCACTGTGCAACAGGGTCTTCCACAGTGTGACAGTCTCTCCCACTTTGCAACAGGCTCTCCCACTGTGCAACAGGCTCTCCCAATGTGCAACAGGCTCTACCACAGGGTGACAGGCTCTCCCACTGTGCAGTGGGCTCTCCTACAGAATGACAGGTTTTCCCACTGTGCAATAGGCTCTTCCACTGGGTGACAGGCTCTCCCACTGTGCAACAGGCGCTCCTGGGGTGACAGGCTGTCCCACAGTGTAAACCAGTTCTCCCAAAGTGTCACAGGCTGTCCTATTGGGCGACAGGCTCACTCATGGAGTGACAGGCTTTCCCACTGGGCAACGGCTTCTCCCATGGGGTGACAGGCTTTCCCACTGTGCAACAGGTTCCCCCACTGTGCACAGCTTTCCCACTGTGCAATAGGCTCTCCCACTGTGCAACAGGCTCTCCCACAGGGTGACAGGCGCTCGCACTTTGCAACAGGTTCTCCCACTGGGTTACACGTTTTTCCACTGTGCAACAGGCTCTCCCACTGTGTGACAGGCTCTCCCACTTTGCAACAGGCTCTCCCACTGTGCAACAGGCTCTCCCAATGTGCAACAGTCTCTCCCACTGGGTGACAGGCTCCCACACTGTGCAACAGGCTCTTCCACAGTGTGACAGGCTCTCCCACAGAGTGACCAGTTCTCCCACAGCGTCACAGGCTCTCCTATTGGCGGACAGGCTCTCCCATGGGGTGACAGGCTCTCCCTCTGTGTGACAGGCTCTCCCACTTTGGAACAGGCTCTCCCACTGGGTAACAGGCTTTCCCACAGTGCAACAGTCTCTCCCACTGTGCAACAGGCACTCCCACTGGGTGACAGGCTCTCCCACTGTGCAACATGCTCTCCGACTGTGTTACAGGCTCTCTCAATGTGCAACAGGCTCTCCCACTGGGTGACAGGCTCTCCCACTGTGCAACAGGCTCTCCCACAGTGTGACAGGCTCTCCCACTTTGCATCAGGCTCTCCCACTGTGCAACAGGCTCTCCCAATGTGCAACAGGCTCTCCCACAGGGTGACAGGCTCTCCCACTGTGCAGTAGACTCTCCTACAGAATGACAGGTTTTCCCACTGAGCAACAGGTTTTCCCACTGTGCAACAGGCTCTCCTGGGGTGACAGGCTCTCCCTCAGTGTGACCAGTTCTCACACAGCGTCACAGGCTCTCCTATTGGGTGACAGGCTCTCCCATGGGGTGACAGGCTCTCCCACTGTGCAACAGGCTCTCCCACTTGGTGACAGGCACTCCCACTGTGCAACAGGCTTACCCATGGAGTGACAGGCTCTCCCACTGTGCAACATGCTCTCCCATGGAGTGACAGGCTCTACCACTGTGCAATAGGCTCTCCCACAGGATGAAAGGCTATCCCACTGTGCAACAGGCTCTCCCACATGGTGACAGGCTATCCCACTGTGCAACAGGCTCTCCCACAGTGTGACAGGCTCTACCACTGTGCAATTGTCTCTCCTACAGAATGACAGGTTTTCCTACTGTGCAATAGGCTCTCCCACAGGGTGACAGGCTCTCCTAATTTGCAATAGTCTCTCCCATGGAGTAACAGGCTCTCCCACTGTTCAACAGGCCCTCCCACTGTGCAACAGGCTCTCCCACAGGGTGACAGCCTCTCCCACTGTGCAGTAGGCTCTCCTACTGAATGACAGGTTTTCCTACTGTGCAATAGGCTCTCCCACTGGGTGACAGGCTCTCCCACAGTGTGGCCGGTTCTCCCACAGCGTCACAGGCTCTCCTATTGGGCGACAGGCTCTCCCATGAGGAGACAGGCTTTCTCACTGTGCAACAGCCTCTCCCACGGGGTGACAGTCATTTCCACTGTGCAACAGATTTCCCACTGTGCAACAGGCTTTCCCACTGTGCAATAAGCTCTCCCACTGTGCAACAAGCTTTCCCACTGTGCAACGAGCTCTCCCACTGTGCAACAAGCTTTCCCACAGTGCAACATGCTCTCCCACTGTGCAACAGGCTTTCTCACTGTGCAACAGGCTCTCCCACAGGCTGACAGGCTCTCCCACTGTGCAACAGGCTCTCCCACAGGGTGACAGGCTCTCCCACTGTGCAACAGGCTCTCCCACTGGGTGACAGGCTCTCCCACTGTGCGACAGGCTCTCCCATGGAGTAACAGGCTCTCCCATTGTGCAATAGTCTCTCCTACAGAATGACAGGTTTTCCCACTGGGTTATAGGTTTTTCCACTGTTCAACAGGCTCTCCAACTGTGTGAAAGGCTCTCCCACTGTGCAACAGGCTCTCCCAATGTGCAACAGGCACTCCCACAGGGTGACAGGCTCTCCCACTGTGCAACAGGCTTTCCCACTGTGCAACAGGCTCTCCCACTGTGCAACAGGCTCTCCCACTGGGTGACAGGCTCTCCCATTGTGCAGTAGGCTCTCCTACAGAATGACAGATTTTCCCACTGTGCAATAGGCTCTCCCACTGGATGACAGGCTCTCCCACTGTGCAACAGGCTCTCCCACTGGATGACAGGCTCTCCCATTGTGCAGTAGGCTCTCCTACAGAATGACAGGTATTCCCACTGTGCAATAGGCTATCCCATGGGTGACAGGCTCTCCCGCTGTGCAACAGGCTCTCCCACAGGGTGACAGGCTCTCCCACTGAGCAACAGGCTCTCCCACAGGGTGACAGGCTCTCCCACTGGGCAACAGGCTCTCCTAGAGAATGACAGGTTTTCCCACTGTGCAATAGGCTCTCCCACTGGGTGACAGGCTCTCCCATGGTGCAATAGCCTTTCCCACTGTGCAACAGGCTCTCCCACTGTGCAACAGGCTCTCCCACAGGGTGACAGGCTCTCCCACTGTGCAACAGGCTCTCCCAATGTGTAACAGGCTCTCCCACAGGGTGACAGCCTCTCCCATCGTGCAGTAGGCTCTCCTACAGAATGACAGTTTTTCCCACTGTGCAATAGGCTCTCCCACTGGGCGACAGGCTCTCCCACTGTGCAACAGGCTCTCCTGGGGTGACAGGCTCTCCCACTGTGCAACAAGCTCTCCCACTGAGCAACAGGTTCTCCCACTGTGCAACAGGCTCTCCCATGGAGTGACATGTTCACCCACCGGTTAACAGGCTTTCCCACTGTGTGTCAGGCACTCTGAATGGGTGACAGGCTCCCCCACAGCGTCACAGGCTCTCCCAATGGATGAGAGGCTCTCCCACAGCGTGACAAGGTCCCCAACAGTGTGACAGGCTCTTTCATTGGGTGACAGGGTCCCCTACAGTGTGACAGGCTCCCCCACAGTGTGACAGACTCAACCATTGTGTCACAGGCTCCCCCACAGTATGACAGGCTCTCCCATTGGGTGACAGGCTCTCCCAATGGGTGACAAGCTCTCCCACTGGGTGACAGGCTTTTCAACCTTGCAACAGGCTCTCCCACTGTGCAACAGGCTCTCCTACAAAATGACAGGTTCTCCCACTGTGCAAAAGGCTCTCCTGGGGTGACAGGCTCTCCCACAGAGTGACCAGTTCTTCCACAGCGTCGCAGGCTCTCCTATTGGGGGACAGGCTCTCCCATGGGGTGACAAGCTGACAGGGTCTCCCACTGCGTTACAGGCTTTCCCACAATGCAACAGTCTCTCCCACTGTGCAACAGTCTCTCCCACTGGGTGACAGGCTCTCCCACTGTGCAACAGGCACTCCCACTGGGTGACAGGCTCTCCCACTGTGCAACAGGCTCTTCCACAGTGTGACAGGCTCTCTGAATGGGTGAAAGGCTCCCCGACAGCGTCACAGGCTCTCCCAATGGATGAGAAGCTCTCCCACAGCGTGACAAGCTCCCCAAAAGTGTGACAGGCTCTTTCGTTGGGTGACAGGCTCTCCCACTGGGTGACAGGCTCTCCCAATGGGCAACAGGCTTTCTACAGAATGCCAGGTTCTCCCACTGTGCAATAGGCTCTCCAACTGGGTGACAGGCTCTTCCACTGTGCAACAGGCTCTCCTAGGGTGACAGGCTGTCCCACAGTGTAAACCAGTTCTCCCAAAGCGTCACAGGCTGTCCTATTGGGCAACAGGCTCTCTGATGGAGTGACAGGCTTTTCCACTGGGCAACGGCTTCTCCCATGGGGTGACAGGCTTTCCCACTGTGCAACAGGTTCACCCACAGTGCACAGCTTTCCCACTGTGCAATAGGCTCTCCCAATGTGCAACAAGTTTTCCCATTGTGCAACAAGCTTTCGCACTGTGCAACGAGCTCTCCCACTGTGCAACAGACTTTCCCACTGTGCAATAGGCTCTCCCACTGTGCAACAAGCTTTCGCACTGTGCAACGAGTTCTCCCACTGTGCAACAGGCTTTCCCAATGTGCAACAGGCTCTCCTATGGGGTGACAGACTCGCCCACTCGGTGATAGGCTCTCCCACAGTGTCACAGGCTTTCCTATTGGGTGACAGGCTCTCCCTTGGGATGACAGGCTTTCCCACTGTGCAACAGGCTCTCCCACTGGGTGACAGGCTCTCCCACTGTGCAACAGGCTCTCCTGGGGTGACAGGCTCTCCCACAGTGTGACCAGTTCTCCCACAGCGTCGCAGGCTCTCCTATTGGGGGACAGGCTCTCCCATGGGGTGACAGGCACCCCCACTGGGTGACAGGTTCTCCCACTTTGGTACAGGCTCTCCCACTGGGTTACATGCTTTCCCACAGTGCAACAGTCTCTCCCACTGTGCAACAGGCACTCCCAATGGGTGACAGGCTCTCCCAATGTGCAACAGGCTCTCCCACTGTGTGACAGATTCTCCCACTGTGCAACAGGCTCTCCCACAGGGTGACAGGCTCTCCCACTTAGCAACAGGCTCCCCCACTGTGCAACAGGCTCTCCCACATGGTTACAGGTTTTTCCACTGTGCAACAGGCTCTCCCACTTGGTGACAGGCTCTCTCAATGTGCAACAGGCTCTCCCACTGGGTGACAGGCTCTCCCACTTTGCAACAGGCTCTCCCACTGTGCAACAGGCTCTCCCAATGTGCAACAGGTTCTCCCACAGGGTGACAAGCTCTCCCACTGTGCAGTAGACTCTCCTACAGAATGACAGGTTTTCCCACTGAGCAACAGGCTCTCCTGAGGTGACAGGCTCTCCCTCAGTGTGACCAGTTCTCACACAGCGTCACAGGCTCTCCTATTGGGTGACAGGCTCTCCCATGGGGTGACAGGCTCTCCCACTGTGCAACAGGCTCTCTCACTTGGTGACAGGCACTCCCACTGTGCAACAGGCTTACCCATGGAGTGACAGGCTCTCTCTCTGTGCAACATGCTCTCCCATGGAGTGACAGGCTCTCCCACTGTGCAATAGGCTCTCCTACAGAATGGCAGGTTTTCCCACTGTGCAATAGGCTATCCCACTGGGTAACAGGTTCTCCTACAAGGTGATAGGCAATCCTGCGGGATGCAGGCCCTCCTACAGCAAGACAGGCTCTCCCACAGAGTGAAAGGTTCACCCACAGGGTGACAGGCTCTCCCACTGTGTGTCAGGCTCTCTGAATGGGTGACAGTCTCCCCGACAGCGTCACAGGCTCTCCCAATGGATGAGAGGCTCTCCCACAGCATGACAAGCTCCCGAAAAGTGTGACAGGCTCTCCCACTGGGCAACAGGCTCTCCTACAGAATGACAGGTTCTCCCACTGTGCAATAGGCTCTCCCACTGGTTGACAGGCTCTTCCACTGTGCAACAGGCTCTCCTGGGGTGACAGGCTGTCACACAGTGTAAACCAGTTCTCCCAATGCATCACAGGCTGTCCTATTGGGCAACAGGCTCTCTCATGGAGTGACAGGCTTTTCCACTGGGCAACGGCTTCTCCCATGGGGTGACAGGCTTTCCCACTGTGCAACAGGCTCTCCCACTGTGCAACAGGCTCTCCTATGGGGTGACAGACTCTCCCACTCGGTGATAGTCTCTCCCACAGTGTCACAGGCTCTCCCACTGTGCAACAGTCTCTCCCACTTTGCAACATGTTCTCCCACTGGGTTACACATTTTTCCACTGTGCAACAGGCTCTCCCACTGTGTGAAAGGCTCTCTCACTGTGCAAGAGGCTCTTCCACAGTGTGACAGGCTCTCCCACCTTGCAACAGGCTCTCCCACTGTGCAACAGGCTCTCCCAATGTGCAACAGGATCTCCCACAGGGTGACAGGCACTCCCACCGTGCAGTGGGCTCTCCTACAGAATGACAGGTTTTCCCACTGTGCAATAGGCTCTCCCACTGGGTGACAGGCTCTCCCACTGTGCAACAGGCTCTCCTAGGGTGACAGGCTCTCCCACAGTGTAACCAGTTCTCCCACAGCATCACAGGCTCTCCTAATTGGGTGACAGGCTCTCCCATGGGTGACAGGCTTTCCCACTGTGCAACGGTTTCTGACATGGGGTGACAGGCCTTCCCACTGTGCAACAGGTTCCCCCACTGTGCAACAGATTTCCCACTGTGCAATAGGCTCACCCACTGTGCAACAAGCTTTCCCACTGTGCAACAAGCTTTCCCACTGTGCAATGAGCTCTCCCACTGTGCAACAGGCTTTCCCACTGTGCAATAGGCTCTCCCACTGTGCAACAAGCTTTCCCACTGTGCAACGAGCTCTCCCACTGTGCAATAGGCTTTCCCACTGTGCAACAGGCTCTCCTACGGGGTGACTGACTCTCCCACTCGGTGATAGGCTCTCCCAAAGTGTCACAGGCTTTCCTATTGGGTGACAGGCTCTCCCTTGGTGTGACAGGTTTTCCCACTGTGCAACAGGCTCTCCCACTGTGCAACAAGCTTTCCCACGGGGTGACAGGCTTTCCCACTGTGCAACAGGCTCTCCCACTGTGCAACAGGCTCTCCCACTGTGCAACAAGCTTTCCCACTGTGCAACAGGCTCTCCTACAGGATGACAGACTCTCCCGCTCAGTGATAGTCTCTCTCACAGTGTCACAGTCTCTCCTATTGGGTGACAGGCTCTCCCATGGAGTGACAGGCTCTCCCACTGTGCAATTGTCTCTCCTGCAGAATGACAGGTTTTCCCACTGTGCAACAGACTCTCCCACTGGGTGACAGGCTCTCCCACTGTACAACAGGCTCTCCCACTGGATAACAGGCTCTCGTACTGTGCAATAGGCTCTCCTACAGAATGATAGGTTTTCCCACTGTGTAATAGGCTCTCCCACCTTGCAACAGGCTCTCCTGGCGTGACAGGCTCTCCCACAGAGTGACCAGTTCTCCCACAGCGTCACAGACTCTCCTACTGGGGGACAGGCTCTCCCATGGGGTGACAGGCTCTCCCTCTGGGTGTCAGGCTCTCCCACTTTGGAACAGGCTCTCCCACTGGGTTACAGGCTTTCCCACAGTGCAACATGCTCTCCCACTGTGCAACAGGCTCTCCCACAGGGTGACAGGCTATCCCACTGTGCAACAGGCTCTCCCACAGGGTGACAGGCTATCCCACTGTGCAACAGGCTCTCCCACAGTGTGACAGGCTCTCCCAATTTGCAATAGTCTCTCCCATGGAGTAACAGGCTCTCCCACTGTGCAACAGGCCCTCCCACTGTGCAACAGGCTCTCCCACAGGTTGACAGGCTCTCCCACTGTGCAATAGGCTCTCCCATGGAGTGACAGGCTCTCCCACTGTGCAATAGGCTCTCCTACTGAATGACAGATTTTCCAACTGTGCAATAGGCTCTCCCACTGGGTGACTGGCTCTCCCACAGTTTGTCCGGTTCTCCCACAGCGTCACAGGCTCTCCTATTGGGTGACAGGCTCTCCCATGAGGAGACATGCTTTCCCACTGTGCAACAGCCTCTCCCACGGGGTGACAGGCATTTCCACTGTGCAACAGATTCTCCCACTGTGCAACAGGCTTTCCCACTGTTCAGTAAGTCTCCCACTGTGCAACAAGCTTTCCCACTGTGTAACGAGTTCTCCCACTGTGCAACAAGCTTTCCCACTGTGCAACATGCTCTCCCACTGTGCAACAGGCTTTCTCACTGTGCAACAGGCTCTCCCACAGGGTGACAGGCTCTCCCACTGTGCAACAGGCTCTCCCACAGGGTGACAGGCTCTCCCACTGTGCAACAGGCTCTCCCACTGGGTGACAGGCTCTCCCACTGTGCAACAGGCTCTCCCACTGTGCGACAGGCTCTCCCATGGAGTGACAGGCTCTCCCATTGTGCAGTAGGCTCTCCTACAGAATGACAGGTTTTCCCACTGGGTTACTGGTTTTTCCACTGTGCAACAGGCTCTCCCACTGTGCAACAGGCTCTCCCACTGGGTGACAGGCTCTCCCATTGTGCAGTAGGCTCTCCTACAGAATGACAGGTTTTCCCACTGTGCAATAGGCTCTACCACTATGCAACAGGCTCTCCCACCGGATAACAGGCTCTCCCATTGTGCAGTAGGCTCTCCTTCAGAATGACAGGTTTTCCCACTGTGCAATAGGCTATCCCACTGGATGACAGGCTCTCCCGCTGTGCAACAGGCTTTCCCAATGTGCAACAGGCTCTCCCATTGTGCAACAGGCTCTCCTAATGTGCAACAGGCTCTCCCACAGGATGACAGGCTCTCCCATTGTGCAGTAGGCTCTCCTAAAGAAGGACAGGTTTTCCCACTGTGCAATAGGCTCTCCCACTGGGTGACAGGCTCTCCCACTGTGCAACAGGCTCTCCTGGGGTGACAGGCTCTCCCACTGTGCAACAGGCTCTCCCACTGAGCAACAGGTTCTCCCACTGTGCAACAGGCTCTCCCATGGAGTGACAGGCCCTCCCACTGTGCAACAGGCTCTCCCATGGAGTGACAGGTTCACCCACCGGTTAACAGGCTTTCCCACAGTGTGTCAGGCACTCCGAATGGGTGACAGGCTCCCCCATAGCGTCACAGGCTCTCCCAATGGATGAGAAGCTCTCCCACAGCGTGACAAGGTCCCCTACAGAGTGACAGGCTCACCCATTGGGTGACAGGCTCTCCCACAGTATGACAGGCTCTCCCATTGGGTGACAGGCTCTCCCACAGTATGACAGGCTCTCCCATTGGGTGACAGGCTCTTCCAATGGGTGACAGGCTCTCCCACTGGGCAACAGGCTCTCCCACTGGGTGACAGGCTTTTCAACTGTGCAACAGGCTCTCCCACTGTGCAACAGGCTCTCCTACAGAATGATAGGTTCTCCCACTGGGCAACAGGCTCTCCTGGGGTGACAGGCTCTCCCACAGAGTGACCAGTTCTCCCACAGCGTCGCAGGCTCTCCTATTGGGGGACAGGCTCTCCCATGGGGTGACAGGCACCCCCACTGGGTGACAGGCTCTCCCACTTTGGTACAGGCTCTCCCACTGGGTTACAGGCTTTCCCACAGTGCAACAGTCTCTCCCACTGTGCAACAGGCACTCCCACTGGGTGACAGGCTCTCCCACTGTGCAACTGGCTCTCCCACTGTGTGACAGATTCTCCCACTGTGCAATAGGCTCTCCCACAGGGTGACAGGCTCTCCCACTTAGCAACAGGCTCCCCCACTGTGCAACAGGCTCTCCCACTGGGTTACAGGGTTTTCCACTGTGCAACAGGCTCTCCCACTGGGTGACAGGCTCTCCCACTGTGCAACAGGCTCTCCCACAGTGTGACAGGCTCTCCCACTTTGCAACAGGCTCTCCCACTGTGCAACAGGCTCTCCCAATGTGCAACAGGCTCTCCCACAGGGTGACAAGCTCTCCCACTGTGCAGTAGACTCTCCTACAGAATGACAGGTTTTCCCACTGAGCAACAGGTTCTCCCACCGTGCAACAGGCTCTCCTGGGGTGACAGGCTCTCCCTCAGTGTGACCAGTTCTCACACAGCGTCACAGGCTCTCCTATTGAGCGACAGGCTCTCCCATGGGGTGACAGGCTCTCCCACTGTGCAATAGGCTCTCCTACAGAATGACAGGTTTTCCCACTGTGCAATAGGCTATCCCACTGGGTAACAGGTTCTCCTACAAGGTGATAGGCAATCCTGCGGGATGCAGGCCCTCCTACAGCAAGTCAGACTCTCCCACAGATTGAAAGGTTCACCCACAGGGTGACTGGCTCTCCCACTGTGTGTCAGGCTCTCCGAATGGGTGAAAGGCTCTCCCACAGCATGACAAGCTCCCCAAAAGTGTGACAGGCTCTTTCATTGGGTGACAGGCTCTCCCACTGGGTGACAGGCTCTCCCACTGGGCAACAGGCTCTCCTACAGAATGACAGGTTCTCCCACTGTGCAATAGGCTCTCCCACGGGGTGACAGGCTCTCCCACTGTGCAACAGGCTCTCCTGGGGTGACAGGCTCTCCCATAGAGTGACCAGTTCGCCCACAGAGTCACAGGATCTCCTATGCGGGACAGGCTCTCCCATGGGGTGACAGGCTCCCCCACTGGGTGACAGGCTCTCCAACTTTGGAACAGGCTCTTCCACTGGGTTACAGGCTTTCCCACAGTGCAACTGTCTCTCCCACTGTGCAACAGGCACTCCCACTGGGAGACAGGCTCTCCCACTGTGCAACAGGCTCTCCCACTGGGTTACAGATTTTTCCACTTTGCAACAGGCTCTCCCACTGGGTGACAGGCTCTCCCACTGTGCAACAGGCTCTTCCACAGTGTGACAGGCTCTCCCACTTTGCAACAGGGTCTCCCACTGTGCAACAGGCTCTCCCACAGGTTGACAGGCTCTCCCACTGTGCAGCGGGCTCTCCTACAGAATGACAGATTTTCCCACTGTGCAATAGGCTCTCCCACTGGGTGACAGGCTCTCCCACTGTGCAACAGGCTCTCCTGGGTGACAGGCTCTCCCACAGTGTGACCAGTTCTCCCACAGCATCACAGGCTCTCCTATTGGGCGATAGGATCTCCCATGGGGTGACAGGCTTTCCCACTGTGCAACAGGAGCTCCTACAGAATGACAGGTTCTCCCACTGTGCAACAGGCTTTCCCACTGTGCAACAGGTTCTCCCACTGTGCAACAGGCTCTCCCACAGGGTGACAGGCTCTCCCACTGTGCAACAGGCTCTCCTACGGGGTCACAGACTCTCCCACTCGGTGATAGTCTCTCCCACAGTGTCACAGGCTTTCCTATTGGGTGACAGGCTCTCCCTTGGGGTGACAGGCTTTCCCACTGTGCAACAGGATCTCCTACAGAATGACAGGTTCTCCCACTGTTCAATAGGCTCTATCACTGGGTGATAGGTTCTCCCACTATGCAACAGGCTCTCCTACAGGGTAACAGGCTCTCCCACTGTGCAACAGGCTCTCCCACTGTGTGACAGGCTCTCCTACAGGGTGACAGACTCTCCCGCTCAGTGGTAGTCTCTCTCACAGCGTTACAGGCTCTCCTATTGGGTGACAGGCTCTCCCATCGGGTGACAGTCTTTCCCACTGTGCAACAGGCTCTCCCAATGTGCAACAGGCTCTCCCACATGGTGACAGGTTCTCCCACTGTGCAGTAGGCTCTCCTACAGAATGACAGGTTTTCCCACTGTGCAATAGGCTTTCCCACTGGGTGACAAGCTCTCCTGGGGTCAGGCTCTCCCACAGTGTGACCAGTTCTCCTATTGGTCAACAGGCTCCCCCATGGGGTGACAGGCTTTCCCACTGTGCAACAGGCTCTCCCACTGTGCAACAAGATTTCCCACTGTGCAACAGGCTCTCCAACAGGGTGACAGACTTCCCGCTCAGTGATAGGCTCTCTCACAGTGTCACAGGCTCTCCTATTGGGCGACAGTCTCTCCCATGGGGTGACATGCTTACCCACTGTGCAACAGGCTCTCCTTGAGAATGACAGGCTCTCCCACTGTGCAACAGGCTTTCCCACTGTGCAACAGGCTCTCCCACTATGCAACAGGCTCTCCCACAGGGTGACAGGCTCTCCCACTGTGCAACAGGCTCTTCCACTGTGTGACAGGCTCTCCCACTGTGCAACAGGCTCTCCCATGGAGTGACAGGCTCTCCCACTGTGCAACAGGCTCTCCCATGGAGTGACAGGCTCTCCCACTGTGCAACAGGCTCTACAACTGTGTGACAGGCTCTCCCATTGTGCAATAGGCTCTCCTACAGAATGATAGGTTTTCCCACTGTGCAATAGGCTCTCCCACTGGGTAACAGGCTCTCCAACAGAGTGAAAGGTTCACCCACAGGGTGACAGGCTCTCCCACTGTGTGTCAGGCTCTCCGAATGGGTGACAGGCTCCCCGACAGCGTCACAGGCTCTCCCAATGGATGAGAGGCTCTCCCACAGCATGACAAGCTGCCCAACAGTGTGACAGGCTCTTTCATTGGGTGACAGGTTCTCCTACAGAGTGACAGGCTCCCCCACAGTGTGACAGGCTCACCCATTGGGTGATAGGCTCTCCCACAGTATGACAGGCACTTCCATTGGGTGACAGGATCTCCCACAGTATGACAGGCTCTCCCATTGGGTGACAGGCTCTCCCACTGGGCAACAGGCTCTCCCACTGGGTGACAGGCTTTTCTACTGTGCAACAGTCTCTCCCACTGTGCAAAAGGCTCTCCTACAGAATGACAGGTTCTCCCACTGTGCAATAGGCTCTCCCACTGGGTGACAGGCTCTCCCACTGTGCAACAGGATCTCCTGGGGTGACAGGCTCTCCCATAGAGTGACCAGTGCGCCCACAGTGTCACAGGATCTCCTATTGGGGGACAGGCTCTCCCATGGGGTGACAGGCTCCCCCACTGGGTGACAGGCTCTCCCACTTTGGAACAGGCTCTTCCACTGTGTTACAGGTTTTCCCACAGTGCAACAGTCTCTCCCACTATGCAACAGGCACTCCCACTGGGTGACAGGCTCTCCCACTGTGCAACAGGCTCTCCCACTGGGTTACAGGTTTTTCCACTTTGCAACAGGCCCTCCCACTGCGTGACAGGCTCTCCCACTGTGCAACAGGCTCTCCCACTGTGTGACAGGCTCTCCCACTGTGCAACAGGCTCTCCCACAGGGTGACAGGCTCTCCCACTGTGCAACAGGTTCTCCCACTGGGTTACACGTTTGTCCACTGTGCAACAGGCTCTCCCACTGTGTGACAGGCTCTCCCACAGGGTGACAGGCTCTCCCACCGTGCAGTGGGCTCTCCTACAGAATGACAGGTTTTCCCACTGTGCAATAGGCTCTCCCACTGGGTGACAGGCTCTCCCACTGTGCAACAAGCTCTCCTAGGGTGACAGGCTCTCCCACACTGTAACCAGTTCTCCCACAGCGTCACAGGCTCTCCTAATTGGGCGACAGGCTCTCCCATGGGGTGACAGGCTTTCCCACTGTGCAACGGATTCTGACATGGGGTGACAGGCTTTCCCACTGTGCAACAGGTTCCCCCACTGTGCAACAGATTTCCCACGGTGCAATAGGCTCTCCCACAGTGCCACAAGCTTTCCCACTGTGCAACAAGCTTTCCCACTGTGCAATGAGCTCTCCCACTGTGCAACAGGCTTTCCCACTGTGCAATAGGCTCTCCCACTGTGCAACAAGCTTTCCCACTGTGCAATAGGCTCTCCCACAGTGCAACAAGCTTTCCAACTGTGCAACGAGCTCTCCCACTGTGCAACAGGCTTTCCCATTGTGCAACAGTGCTCTCCTACGGGATGACTGACTCTCCCACTTGGTGATAGGCTCTCCCAAAGTGTCACAGGCTTTCCTATTGGGTGACAGGCTCTCCCTTGGTGTGACAGGCTTTCCCACTGTGCAACAGGCTCTCCTACAGAATGACAGGTTCTCCCACTGTTCAATAGGCTCTCCCACTGGGTGACAGGCTCTCCCACTGTGCAACAAGCTCTCCTACGGGGTGACAGTCTCTCCCACTGTGCAACAGGCTCCCCCACTGTGTGACAGGCTCTCCCACTGTGCAACAGGCTCTCCCATTGTGCAACAAGCTTTCCCACGGGGTGACAGGCTCTCCCACTGTGCAACAGGCTCTCCCACTGTGCAACAGGCTCTCCCACTGTGCAACAGGCTCTCCTACAGGATGACAGATTCTCCCGCTCAGTGATAGTGTCTCTCACAGCGTCACAGGCTCTCCTATTGGGTGACAGGCTCTCTCATGGGGTGACAGGCTTTCGAACTGTTCATCAGGCTCTCCTAAAGAATGACAGGTTCTCCCACTGTGCAACAGGCTCTCCCACTGTGCAGCAGGCTCTCCCACTGTCCAATTGGCTCTCCCACTGTGCAACAGGTTCTCCCATTGTGTGACAGGCTCTCCCACTGTGCAACAGGCTCCCCCACTGTGTGACAGGCTCTCCCACTGTGCAACAGGCTCTCCCACTGTGTGACAGGCTCTCCCACTTTGCAACAGGCTCTCCCACTGTGCAACTGGTTCTCCCACTGTGCAACAAGCTTTCCCACTGTGCAACTGGCTCTCCTACAGGAGGACAGACTCTCCCGCTCAGTGATAGTCTCTCTCACAGCGTCACAGGCTCTCCTATTGGGTGACAGGCTCTCCCATGGGCTGACAGGCTTTTGAACTGTTCAACAGGCTCTCCTACAGAATGACAGGTTCTCCCACCGTGCAACAGGCTCTCTCACTGTGCAGCAGGCTCTCCCACTGTCCAATTGGCTCTCCCACTGTGCAACAGGCTCTCCCACAGGGTGACAGTCTCTCCCACTGTACAACAGGCTCTCCCACTGGTTAACAGGCTCTCCCACTGTGCAACAGGCTCTCCCACAGGGTGACAGGCTCTCCCACTGTGCAATTGTCTCTCCTACAGAATGACAGGTTTTCCCACAGTGCAACAGGCTCTCCCACTGGGTGACAGGCTCTCCCACTGTACAACAGGCTTCCCACTGGATAACAGGCTCTCATACTGTGCAATAGGCTCTCCAACAGAATGACAGGTTTTCCCACTGTGTAATATGGTCTCCCACCTTGCAACAGTCTCTCCTGGCGTGACAGACTCTCCCACAGAGTGACCAGTTCTCCCACAGCGTCACAGGCTCTCCTATTGGCGGACAGGCTCTCCCATGGGGTGACAGGCTCTCCCTCTGGGTGACAGGCTCTCCCACTTTGGAACAGGTTCTCCCACTGGGTAACAGGCTTTCCCACTGTGCAAAAGGCTTTCCCACTGTGCAATAGGCTCTCCTACTGTGCAACAAGCTTTCCCACTGTGCAACGAGCTCTCCCACTGTGCAACAGGCTTTCCCACTGTGGAACAGGCTCTCCTACGGGGTGACAGACTCTCCCACTCGGTGATAGGCTCTCCCAAAGTGTCACAGGCTTTCCTATTGGGTGACAGGCTCTGCTTGGTGTGACAGGCATTCCCACTGAGCAACAGGCTCTCCTACAGAATGACAAGTTCAATAGTCTCTCCCACTGGGTGACAGGCTCTCCCACTGTGCAACAAGCTCTGCTACGGAGTGACAGGCTCTCCCACTGTGCAACAGGCTCCCCCACTGTGTGACAGGTTCTCCCACTGTGCAACAGGCTCTCCCACTGGGTGACAGGCTCTCCCACTGTGCAACAGGCTCCCCCACTGTGTGACAGGTTCTCCTACTGTGCAACAGGCTCTCCCAATGTGCAGCAGGCTCTCCCACTGTCCAATTGGCTCTCCCACAGTGCAACAGGCTCTCCCACTGTGTGACAGGCTCTCCCACTGTGCAACAGGCTCCCCCACTGTGTGACAGGCTCTCCCACTGTGCAACAGGCTCTCCCACTGTGTGACAGGCTCTCCCACTGTGCAACAGGCTCTCCCACCGTGCAACAAGCTTTCCCACGGGGTGACAGGCTTTCCCACTGTGTGACAGGCTTTCCCACTGTGCAACAGGTTCTCCCACTGTGCAACAGGCTCTCCCACTTTGCAACAAGCTTTCCCGCTGTGCAACAGGCTCTCCTACAGGATGACAGACTCTCCCGCTCAGTGATCGTCTGTCTCACAGCATCACAGGCTCTCCTATTGGGTGACAGGCTCTCCCATGGGGTGACAGGCTTTTGAACTGTTCAACAGGCTCTCCTACAGAATGACAGGTTCTCCCACTGTGCAACAGGCTCTCCCACTGTGCAACAAGCTCTCCCGCTGTGCAACAGGCTCTCCTACAGGATGACAGACTCTCCCGCTCAGTGATAGTCTCTCTCACAGCATCACAGTCTCTCCTATTGGGTGACAGGCTCTCCCATGGGGTGACAGGCTTTCGAACTGTTCAACAGGCTCTCCTACAGAATGACAGGTTCTCCGACTGTGCAACAGGCTCTTCCACTGTACAGCAGGCTCTCCCACTGTCCAATTGGCTCTCCCACTGTGCAACAGGTTCTCCCACAGGGTGACAGTCTCTCCCACTGTACAACAGGCTCTCCCACTGGATAACAGGCTCTCCCACTGTGCAACAGGCTCTCCCACAGGGTGACAGGCTCTCCCACTGTGCAACAGGCTCTCCCATGGAGTGACAGGCTCTTCCACTGTGCAATTTTCTCTCCTACAGAATGACAGGTTTTCCCACTGTGCAACAGGCTCTCCCACCTTGCAACAGGCTCTCCTGGCGTGACAGGCTCCCCCACAGAGTGACCAGTTCTCCCACAGCGTCACAGGCTCTCCTATTGGCGGACAGGCTCTCCCATGGGGTGACAGGCTCTCCCTCTGGGTGACAGGCTCTCCCACTTTGGAACAGGTTCTCCCACTGGGTTACAGGCTTTCCCACAGTGCAACAGTCTCTCCCACTGTGCAACAGGCACTCGCACTGGGTGACAGGCTCTCCCACTGTGCAACAGGCTCTCCCACAGGGTGACAGGCTATCGCACTGTGCAACAGGCTCTCCCACAGGGTGACAGGCTCTCCTAATTTGCAATAGTCTCTTCCATGGAGTAACAGGCTCTTCCACTGTGCAACAGGCCCTCCCACTGTGCAACAGGCTCTCCCACTGGGTGACAGGCTCTCCCACAGTGTGGCCGGTTCTCCCACAGCGTCACAGGCTCTCCTATTGGGCGACAGACTCTCCCATGAGGAGACAGGCTTTCCCACTGTGCAACGGCCTCTCCCACGGGGTGACTGGCATTTCCACTGTGCAACAGGTTCTCCCACTGTGCAACAGGCTTTCCCAATGTGCAATTAGGCTATCCCAATGTGCAAAAAGTTTCCTACTGTGCAACGTGCTCTCCCACAGTGCAACAGGCTCTCCCATGGAGTGACAGGCTCTCCCACTGTGCAATAGGCTCTCCCACTGTGCAATAGGCTCTCCCACTGTGCAACAAGATTTCCCACGGAGTGACAGGCTCTCCCACAGTGCAACAGGCTCTCCCACGGAGTGACAGGCTCTCCCACAGTGCAACAGGCTCTCCCATGGAGTGACAGGCTCTCCCACTGTGCAATAGGCTCTCCCACTGTGCAGCAAGATTTCCCACGGAGTGACAGGCTCTCCCACTGTGCAACAGGCTCTCCCATGGAGTGACAGGCTCTCCCACAGTGCAACAGGCTCTCCCACAAGGTGACAGGCTCTCCCACTGTGCAATAGGCTCTCCTACAGAATGACAGGTTTTCCCACTGGGTAACAGGCTCTCCCACAGGGTGATAGGCAATCCGACGGGATGCAGGCCCTCCTACAGCATGACAGGTTCTCCCACTGTGTAACATGCTCTCCCATGGAGTGACAGGCTCTCCCACGGTGCAACAGGCTCTCCCACTGTGTGACAGGCTCTCCCACAGGGTGATAGGCAATCCTACGGGATGCAGGCCCTCCTACAGCATGGCAGGATCTCCCACTGAGTGTCAGGCTCTCCGAATGGGTGACAGGCTCCCCCACAGCCTCACAGGCTCTCCCAATGGATGAGAGGCTCTCCCGCAGCGTGACAAGCTCCCCAACAGTGTGACAGGCTCTTTCATTGGGTGATAGGGTCTCCTACAGATTGATAGGCTCCCCCACAGTGTGACAGGCTCACCCATTGGGTGACAGGCTCTCCCACGGTGTGACAGGCTTTCCCACTGTGCAACAGGCTCTCCCATGGGGTGACAGGCTTTCCCACTGTGCAACAGGCTCTCCCACAGGGTGACAGGCTTTCCCACTGTTCAACTGGCTCTCCCACTGTGCAACAAGCTTTCCCACTGTGCAACAGGCTCTCCCACTGTGTAACAGGCTTTCCCAACTTGCAACAGGCTCTCCCACTGTGTAACAGGCTTTTCCAACATGCAACAGGCTTTCCCACTGTGCAGCAAGCTCTCCCACTGTGCAACAGGCTCTCCTACGGGGTGACAGACTCTCCCACTCGCTGATAGGCTCTCCCACAGCATCACAGGATCTCCTATTGGGCGACAGGCTCTCCCATGGGGTGACAGCCTTTCCCACTGTGCAACAGGCTGTCCTACAGAATGACAGGTTCTCCCACTGTGCAATAGGCTCTCCCACTGGGTGACAGGCTCTCCCACTGTGCAACAGGCTCTCCCACTGGGTTACAGACTCTCCCACTGTTCCACGGGCTCTCCCACTGGGTGACAGGCTGTCCCACTGTGCAACAGGCTCTTCCACTGGGTGACAGGCTCTCCCACTTTGCAACAGGCTCTCCCACTGGGTGACAGGCTCTCCCACTTTGCAACAGGCACTCCCACTGTGCAATAGGCTCTCCCACTGGGTGACAGGCTTTTCCACTGTGCAATAGGCTCTCCCACTGTGCAACAGGCACTCCCACTAGGTAACAGGCTCTCCCACTGTGCAACAGGCTCTTCCACTGGGTGACAGGCTCTCCTACGGGGTGGCAGACTCTCCTGCTCAGTGACAGACTCTCCCACTGTGTGACAGGCTCTCCCACTGTGCAATAGGCTCTCCTACTGAATGACAGGTTTTCCCACTGTGCAATAGGCTCTCCCACTGGGTGACAGGCTCTCCCACTGTGCGACAAGCTCTCCTACGGGGTGACAGGCTCTCCCACAGAGTGACAGGCTCCCCGACAGCATCACAGGCTCTCCAACTGTACGACAGGCTCCTCCACTGTGCAACAGGCTCTCCCACGGGGTGACAGGCTCTCCCACTGTTCATCAGGCTCTCCCACTGGGCAACAGGCTCTCCCACTGTGCAACAGGCTCTCCCACGGGGTGACAGGCTCTCCCACTGTGCAACAGACCCTCCTACAGCATGACAGGCTCTCTCACAGGGTGACAGGCTCTCCCACAGAGTGACAGTCTCTTCCACAGAGTGACAGGCTCTCCCCAGAGTGACAGTCTCTTCCACAGAGTGACAGTCTCTTCCACAGAGTGACAGTCTCTCCCACAGAGTGACAGGGTCTCTCACTAGATGACAGGCTCTCCCAAAGAGTGACAGGCTCTCCCACAGCATGACAGGCTCTCCCATTGGGTTACAGGCTCTCCCACAGTGTGACAGGCTCTCCCATTGGGTGTCAGGCTCTCCCACAACGTGACAGGCTCTCCCACAGAGTGACAGGTTCACCCATTGGCTGTCAGTCTCTCCCACAGGGTGACAGGCTCTCCCACAGAGCGACAGGCTCTCCCACAGAGTGACAGGCTCACCCATTGGCTGTCAGTCTCTTCCACAGGGTGACAGGCTCTCCCATTGGGTGACAGGCTCTCCCACAACGTGACAGGCTCTCCCACAGGGTGACAGGCTCTCCCACAGAGTGACAGGCTCTCCCACAGGGTGACAGGCTCTCCCACAGAGTGACAGGCTCTCCCACAGAGTGACAGACTCTCCCATTGGGTGACAGGCTGCCACACAGCGTGACAGGCTCTCACAGACCCACCCGCTGGGTGACAGGTTCCCGTGATGTAGACCCTGTAGTTTAAGCCCTGCCGTTATCCATACAAACCTTGTGGAGGTCTTGGTAAAGCACATTGAGGAGCGCAACTTCATTCTCCTCCAGCAATTGGATCAGAGCGTTTAATTGATTGATCCTAAAATCCACGGGTTGGCTCTTTCCACTCACAAAGGCACCTCTTAATCTCAGCAAAGAATCAGTGAAGGTTGTCATTGTAGAGAGGCTCCTGAACAACCACACAGCGATCTGTAAGAAAAACAGAGAGCACTGTAAACACAGAGCACTGTAAACAGAGCACTGTAAACTCAGAGCACTGTACACACAGAGCACTGTAAACTCAGAGCACTGTAAACACAGCACTGTAAACACAGAGCACTGTAATCACAGAGCACTGTAAACACAGCACTGTAAACACAGAGCACTGTAAACACAGCACTGTAAACACAGAGCACTGTAAACAGAGCACTGTAAACTCAGAGCACTGTAAACACAGAGCACTATAAACTCAGAGCACTGTAAACACAGCACTGTAAACTCAGAGCACTGTAAACACAGAGCACTGTAAACACAGAGCACTGTAATCACAGAGCACTGTAAACACAGAGCACTGTAAACATAGAGCACTGTAAACACAGAGCACTGTAAACTCAGAGCACTGTAAACTCAGAGCACTGTAAACACAGAGCACTGTAAACACAGAGCACTGTAAACACAGCACTGTAAACACACAGCACTATAAACACAGAGCTTTGTAAACACAGAGCACTGTAAACACAGCACTGTAAACACAGAGCACTCTAAACACAGAGCAATGTAAACACACAGCACTGTAAACACAGAGCACTGTAAACACAGCACTGTAAACACAGAGCACTGTAAACACAAAGCACTGTAAACACAGAGCACTGTAAACACAGCACTGTAAACACAGAGCACTGTAAACACAGAGCACTGTAAACACAGAGCACTGGAAACACAGAGCTCTGTAAACACAGAGCACTGGAAACACAGAGCACTGGAAACACGGAGCACTGGAAACACCAAGCACTGTAAACACAGCACTGTAAACTCAGAGCACTGTAAACTCAGAGCACTGTAAACTCAGAGCACTGTAAACACAGAGCACTGTAAACACAGAGCACTGTAAACACAGAGCACTGTAAACACAGCACTGTAAACACAGCACTGTAAACACACAGCACTATAAACACAGAGCTTTGTAAACACAGAGCACTGTAAACACAGCACTGTAAACACAGAGCACTGTAAACACAGAGCACTGTAAACACACAGCACTGTAAACACAGAGCACTGTAAACACAGCACTGTAAACACAGAGCACTGTAAACACAGAGCACTATAAACACAGAGCTTTGTAAACACAGAGCACTGGAAACATAGAGCACTGGAAACACAGAGCTCTGTAAACACAGAGCACTGTAAACACACAGCACTGTAAACACAGAGCACTGTAAACACAGCACTGTAAACACAGAGCACTGTAAACACAGAGCACTATAAACACAGAGCTTTGTAAACACAGAGCACTGGAAACACAGAGCACTGGAAACACAGAGCTCTGTAAACACAGAGCACTGGAAACACAGAGCACTGGAAACACGGAGCACTGGAAACACCAAGCACTGTAAACACAGCACTGTAAACACAGAGCTTTGTAAACACACAGCACTGTAAACACAGAGCACTGTAAACACAGCACTGTAAACACAGAGCACTGTAAACACAGAGCACTGTAAACACAGAGCTTTGTAAACACAGAGCTCTGTAAACACAGCACTGTAAACACAGAGCACTGTAAACACAGAGCTCTGTAAACACAGAGCACTGTAAACACAGAGCTCTGTAAACACAGAGCACTGGAAACACAGAGCACTGTAAACACGGAGCACTGTAAACACAGAGCACTGTAAACACAGCACTGTAAACACAGAGCTTTGTAAACACAGAGCACTGTAAACACCGAGCATTGTAAACACACAGCACTGTAAACACAGAGCACTGTAAACACAGAGCACTGGAAACACAGAGCACCGTAAACACAGAGCTCTGTAAACACAGAGAACTGTAAACACAGAGCACTGTAAATGCAGAGCACCGTAAACACAGAGCGCTGCAAACACAGAGCACTGGAAGTACAGAGCACTGTAAACACAGAGCACTGCGAATGCAGAGCACCGTAAACACCAAGCATTATAAACATGGAGCAATGTGAACACAGAACATGGGAAACACAGAGCATTGGAAATGCAGAGCTTTGCAAAGACAGAGCACTGTAAACACAGAGCATTGTAAACTTTGTCTCTATCTCTTTGTCTCTCTGTTTCTGTCTCTCTGTCTCTGTCTCTCTCTCTGTCTCTCTCACTCTTTCGCTCTCCGTCTCTCTGTCTGTCACTCTTTCTCTCTTTCTCTCTCTCTCGCAGTCTCTGTCTCTCTCTGTCTCTGTTTCTCTCTCTCTCTGTCTCTCTCTGTCTCTCTCTCCCTGTCTATCTCTCTGTCTCTCTCTCCGTCTCTCTCTCTGTTTCTCTCTCCCTGTCCATCTCTCTGTCTCTCTCTCCGTCTCTCTCTCTGTTTCTCTCTCCCTGTCTATCTCTCTATCTCTCTCGGTCTCTCCCTCTGTCCCTCCCTCTCTCTGTCTCTGTCTCTGTCTCTCTGTCTCTCACTCTTTGCCTCTTTCTCTCTATCTCTCCCTCTGTCTCTCTCTGTCTCTTTCTCTCTGTCTCTATCTCTTTCTGTCTCTCTCTGTCTCTCTCTATGATTCTCCCTCTCTTTTACTCTCTGTCTCTCCCTCTCTGTCTATCTCTCTCTCTGTCTCTCTCCCTCTCTCTCCCTGTCTCTCTGTATCACTCTCTCTGTCTCTCTCTGTATCTCTCTCTATCTCAGTCTACCCCTCTCTCTCTCTCTCTCTGCCCCGCTGTCGCTCTCCCTCTCTTTCTGTCTCTCTCTCTCTGTCCGTCTCTCTCTCCTTATCACTCTCTGTCCCTCTCTCTCTGTTCCTCTTTCTGTCTCTGTCTCTCTCTCTGTCTCTATTTCTTTATCTCTCTGTCTCTCTATCTCTGTGTCTCTCTCTGTCTCTCTCTCTCTGTCTCTCTCTGTCTCTCTGTCTCTCTCTGTCTCTATCTTTCTCTTTATGTCTCTCTCTGTCTCTCTCGCTAACTTTCTCTCTCTCTTTCTCTCTGTCTCTCTTTATGTCTCTGTCTCTGTCTCTCTCTCTGTCTTTCTGTCTCTCTTTCTATCTCTCTCAATCTCTGTCTCTCTCTGTTCATTTCCCAACGCTCCTCCCTCCCCCACTCTCCCCACTCTCCCCGCTCTCTTTTGCCTGTTCCTCTCAATGACACCTCTTACCCCCACTCTCCCCACTCCCTGTCCCATCCTCCTCTCAATGACACCTCTTACCCCCACTCTCCCCACTCCCTGTCACCTGCCCCTCTCAATGACACCTCTTACCCCCACTCTCCCCTCTCCCTGTCCCATCCTCCTCTCAAAGACACCTCTTACCCCCACTCTCTCCCTGTCTCTCTGTCGTCTGTCACTCCTCCAGACACCGTGTTCCCTCTCCTCCAGCTGCCAGTCACCTCTTGCTGTCGGCTCACAGCTCATCAGCAAGTTTCACTCCTCCTCCCACCTCTCACTCTCACTCTCTCCGTCTCTCTCTCTCCCTCTCTGTCCTTCTCTCTCTCTCTCTTTGTCTCTTGGTCTCTGTCTCTCTCGCTTCTATCTCTCTATGTCTCTCTCAGTCTCTCTCCCTGTCTCTCTCTCTCTGCCTCTCTTTGTCTCTCTCTGCCTCTCTCTTTCTCTCTCTCCGTCTCTCTCTTTGTGTCACTCTTTCTCTCTCTCTGTCTGTCTCTCTGTCCCATTCTCCGTGTCTCTCTCTGTCTCTCTATCTCTCTCTCTTTCTCTCTCTCTCTCTCTCACTCTCTGTCCCTCTCTCTCTGTCTCTCTATCTCTCTCTCTTTCTCTCTCTCTCTCTCTCACTCTCTGTCCCTCTCTCTCTGTCTCTCTATCTCTCTCTCTTTCTCTCTTTCTCTCTCTCTCTCTCTCTGTCCCTCTCTCTCTGTCTCCCTCTGTATCTGTCTCTCTCTCTCTCTCTCACTCTCTCTGTCTCTCACTCTCTGTCTCTCCCTCTTGGTCTGTCTCTCTCTCTCTCTGTCTCCGTCCCTCTCTCTCCTTGTCTCTCTCTGTCCCTCTCTCTGTATCTCTCTCTATCTCAGTCTACCCCTCTCTCTCTCTGTCTCTCTCTCTGCCCCTCTGTCGCTCTCCCCCTCTTTCTGTCTCTCTCTCTCTGTCCGTCTCTCTCTCCTTATCTCTGTCCATCTTTCTCTGTCTCTATCTCTCTCTGTTCCACTTTCTGTCTCTGTCTCTCTATCTCTGTCTCTCTCTATATCTCTGTCTCTCTCTGTCTCTATATTTCTCTTTATGTATCTCTTTCTCTCTGTCTCGAAATTTCTCTCTGTCTTTCTCTCTGTCTCACTCTTTCTGTTTCTGCCTCTCTCTGTCTCACAATCTCTGTCTCTCTCTCTGTCTCTGTCTCTCTCTCAGTCTTTCTGTCTCTCTTTCTATCTCTCTCAATCACTGTCTCTCTCTGTTCTTTTCCCAATGCTCCTCTCAACCTCGCTCTCCCCACATTCCCCACTCCCTGTCGTATGCCCCTCTCAATAACAACTCTTACCCCCACTCTGCCCACTCCCTGGCACATCCTCCTCTCAATGACAAATCTTACCCCCACTCTCCCCTCTCCCTGTCCAATCCTCCTGTCAATGACACCTCCTACACCTACTCTCCCCTCTCCCTGTCCAAACCTCCTCTCAATGAAACCTCTTACCCCCACTCTCTCCACTCCCTGTCACCTGCACCTGTCAATGACACCTCTTACCCCCACTCTCCCCACTCCCTGTCACCTGCTCCTCTCAATGACACCTCTTACCCCCACTCTCCGCACTCCCTGTCCCAATCTCCTCTCAATGACATTTCTTACACCCACTCTCCCCACATCCTTTCACCTGCCCCTCTCAATGACACCTCTTACCCCCACAGTCCCCACTCCCAGACACATCCTCCTCTAAATGACACCTCTTACCCCCATTCTCCCCTCTCCCTGTCCCAGCCAGCTCTCAATGAAACCCCTTAGCCCCGCTCGCACCGCTCCCCGTCAACTGCACCTCTCAATGACACCTCTTACCCCCACTCTCCCAACTCTCTGTCCCATTCCTGTCTCAATGAAACCTCTTAGACCCAATCTCCCCACTCCCTGTCCCATCCTCCTCTCAATGACACCTCTTACCCCCACTCTCCCCTCTCCCTGTCGCCAGCTCCTCTCAATGACACCTTTTACCCCCACTCTCCCCACTCCCTGTCCCATCCTCCTCTCAATGACACCTCTTACCCCCACTCTCGCCACTCCCTGTCTCATCCTCCTCTCAATGACACCTCTTACCCCCACTCTCCCCACTGCCTGTCACCTGCACCTCTTAATGACACCTCTTACCCCCACTCTCCCCACTCCCTGTCAACTGCACCTCTCAATGACACCTCTTACCCCCACTCTCCCAAAACTCTGTCCCATTCCCGTCTCAATGAAACCTCTTAGCCCCAATCTCCCCACTCCCTGTCGCCAGCTCCTCTCAATGACACCTCTTACTCCCACTCACCCCTTTCGCTGTCCCATCCTCCTCTCAATGACACCTCTTACCCCCACTCTCCCAACTCCCTGTCCCATCCTCATCTCAGTGACAACTCTTACACCCACTCTCCCCTCTCCCTGTCCCATTCTCCTCTCAATGACACCTCTTATCCCCACTCTCCCCACTGCCTGTCACCTGCACCTCTCAATGACACCTCTTACCCCCACTCACCCCACTGCCTATTACCTGCACCTCTCAATGACACCTCTTATCCCCACTCTTCCCTCTCCCTGTCACAGCCTGCACTCAATGACCCCCCTTAGCCCCACTCTCCCTTCTCCCTGTAACCTGTTCCTCTCAATGACACCTCTTACCCCCACTCTCCTCACTCCCTGTCACCTGCTCCTGTCAATCACACTTCTTACCCCCCACTCTTCCCACCCACTGACACATGCTAATCTCAATGACACCTCTTACCGCCACTCTCCACACTGCCTGTCAACTGCACCTCTCAATGACACCTCTTACCCCCTCTCCCCCCAATCCCTGTCCAATCCTCCTCTCAATGACACTTCTTACCGCAACTCTCTCCACTCCCTGTCCTAACCTCATCTCAATGACACCTCTTAACCCCACTCTCCCCACTCCCTGGCACCTGTCCATCTCAATGACACCTCTTACCCCCACTCTCCCCACTCCCTGTCACATTCTCCTCTCAATGACACATCTAACCCCCACTCTCCCCGTTCCCTGTCACCTGCCCCTCTCAATGACACCTCTTACCCCCACTGTCCCCACTTCCTGTCACATCCTTCTCTCAATGAATCCTCTCACACCCACTCTCCCCACTACCTGTACCATCCTCCTCTCAATGACACCTCTTACCCCCACTCTCCCAACTCTCTGTCCCATTCCCGTCTCAATGAAACCTCTTAGCCCCAATCTCCCCACTCCCTGTCCCATCCTCCTCTCAATGAGACCTCTTACCTCCACTCTCCCCACTCCCTGTCGCCAGCTCCTCTCAATGACACCTCTTACTCCCACTCACCCCTCTCGCTGTCCCATCCTCCTCTCAATGACACCTCTTACTCCCACTCACCCCTCTCGCTGTCCCATCCTCCTCTCAATGACACCTTTTACCCCACTCTCGCCACTCCCTGTCTCATCCTCATCTCAATGACACCTCTTACCCCCCCTCCCCACTCCCTCACTTGCTCCTGTCAACAACAGCTCTTACCCCAACTCTACCCACTCCCTGTCAAATGCCCCTCTCAATGACACCTCTTACCCCCACTCTCCCCACTCCCTGTCCCATCCTCCTCTCAATGACAATTCTTACCCCCACTCTCCCCACATCCTTTCACCCGCCCCTCTCAATGACACCTCTTACCCCTACTCTCCCCACTCACTGTCCCATCCCCCTCTCAATGAAACCTCTTAGCCCCACTCTCCGCACTCCCTGTCCCATCCTCCTCTCAATGACACCTCTTACACCCACTCTCCCCACTCCCTGTCCCATCCTCCTCTCAATGACAATTCTTACCCCCACTCTCCCCACATCCTTTCACCCGCCCCTCTCAATGACACCTCTTACCCCTACTCTCCCCACTCACTGTCCCATCCCCCTCTCAATGAAACCTCTTAGCCCCACTCTCCGCACTCCCTGTCCCATCCTCCTCTCAATGACACCTTTTACCCCCAATCTCGCCACTCCCTGTTTCATCCTTCTCTCAATGACACCTCTTACCCCCACTCTTGCCACTCCCTGTCCCATCCTCCTCTCAATGACTCCTCTTACCCCCACTCTCCCCACTCCCTGTCAACTGCACCTCTCAATGACACCTCTTACCCCCACTCTCCCAAATCTCTGTCCCATTCCCGTCTCAATGAAACCTCTTAGCCCCAATCTCCCCACTCCCTGTCCCATCCTCCTCTCAATGAGACCTCTTACCCCCACTCTGCCCACTCCCTGTCGCCAGCTCCTCTCAATGACACCTCTTACTCCCACTCACCCCTCTCGATGTCTCATCTTCCTCTCAATGACACCTCTTATCCCCACTCTCGCCACTCCCTGTCCCATCCGCCTCCCAATGACAGCTCTTACCCCCACTCTCCCCAATCCCTGTCCCATCCTCCTCTCAATGACACCTCTTACACCCACTCTCCCCTCTCCGTGTCCAATTCTCCTCACAATGACGTCTCTTACGCTCACTCTCCCCACTCCCTGTCTCATGCTCCTCTCAATGACACATCTTACCCCCACTCTCCCCACTGCCTGTCACCTGCACCTCTCAATGACACCTCTTACCCCCACTCTCCCCACTCCCTGTCAACTGCACCTCTCAATGACACCTCTTACCCCCACTCTCCCAAATCTCTGTCCCATTCCCGTCTCAATGAAACCTCTTAGCCCCAATCTCCCCACTCCCTGTCCCATCCTCCTCTCAATGAGACCTCTTACCCCCACTCTCCACAATCCCTGTCGCCAGCTCCTCTCAATGACACCTCTTACTCCCACTCACCCCTCTCGCTGTCACATCCTCCTCTCAATGACACATTTTACCCCCACTCTCGCCAATCCCTGTCTCATCCTCCTCTCAATGATACCTCTTACCCACACTCTCTCCACTCCCTGTCCCATCCTCCAGTCAATGACACCTCTTACACCCACTCTCCCCAATTCCTGTCCCATCCTCGTCTCAATGACGCCTCTTACGCCCACTCTCCCCTCTCCCTGTCCCATTCTCCTCTCAATGACACCTCTTATCCCCACTCTCCCTGCTGCCTGTCACCTGCACCTCTCAATGACACCTCTTACCCCCACTCACCCCACTGCCTATTACCTGCACTTCTCAATGACACCTCTTATCCCCACTCTTCACTCTCCCTGTCACTGCCTGCACTCAATGACCCCCCTTAGCCCCACTCTCCCTTCTCCCTGTAACCTGTTCCTCTCAATGACACCTCATACCCCCTCTCCCCACTCCCCGTCACCTGCTCCTGTCAATCACACCTCTTACCCCCCACTCTACACACCCACTGACACATGCTCCTCTCAATGACACCTCTTACCCCCACACTCCCCACTGCCTGTCAACTGCACCTCTCAATGACACCTCTTACCCCCTCTCTCCCCAATCCCTGTCCCATCCTCCTCTCAATGACACTTCTTATCGCAACTCTCTCAACTCCCTGTCCTAACCTCATCTCAATGACTCCTCTTAACCCCCAATCTCCCCACTCCCTGGCACCTGTCCCTCTCAATGGCTCCTCTTACCCCCACTCTCCCAACTCCGTGTCCCATCCTCCTCTCAATGACACCTCTTACCCCCACTCTCCCCGTTCCCTGTCACCTGACCCTCTCAATGACACCTCTTACCCTCACTCTCCCAACTCTCTGTCCCATTCCCGTCTCAATGAAACCTCTTAGCCCCAATCTACCCACTCCCTGTCCCATGCTCCTCTCAATGAGACCTCTTACACTCACTCTCCGCACCCCCTGTCGCCAGCTCCTCTCAATGACAACTCTTACTCCCACTCACCACTCTCGCTGTCCCATCCTCCTCTCAATGACACCTTTTACCCCCACTCTCGCCACTCCCTGTCTCATCCTCATCTCAATGACACCTCTTCCCCCCTCTCCCCACTGCATGTCAATTGCTCCTGTCAACAACAGCTCTTACACCCACTATCCCCACTCCGTCACGTGTTCCTCTCAATGACACCTCTTACCCCCACTCTCCCAAATTCCTGTCACCTGCCCCTCTCAATGACACCTCTTACCCCCACTCTCCCCACTGGCTGTCACCTGCACCTCTCAATGACACGTCTTACCCCCACTCTCCCCACTCCCTGTCAACTGCACCTCTCAATGACACCTCTTACCCTCACTCTCCCAACTCTCTGTCCCATTCCCATCTCAATGAAACCTCTTAGCCCCAATCTACCCACTCCCTGTCCCATGCTCCTCTCAATGAGACCTCTTACCCTCACTCTCCGCACTCCCTGTCGCCAGCTCCTCTCAATGACAACTCTTACTCCCACTCACCACTCTCGCTGTCCCATCCTCCTCTCAATGACACCTTTTACCCCCACTCTCGCCACTCCCTGTCTCATCCCCCTGTCAATGAAACCTCTTACCCCCACTCTCCCCACTCCCTGTCACCTGCACCTCTCAATGACACCTCTTACCCACACTCTCCCCTCTCCCTGTCACATTCTCCTCTCAATGACACGTCTTACCCCCACTCTCCCCAATCCCTGTCACTTCCTCCTCTCAATGACTCCTCTTACCCCCCCTCTCCCCACTCCCTGTCACCTGCACCTCTCAATGACACCTCTTACCCCCATTCTCCCCTCTCCCTGTCCCAGCCTGCTCTCAATTAAACCCCTTGGCCCCTCTCGCACCGCTGCCTGTCACCTGTTCTTCCCAATGAAAACTCTTACCCCCACTCTCCCCACTACCTGTCCCATCCTCCTCTCAATGACACCTCTTACCCCCACTCTCCCCACTCCCTGTCCCATCCTCCTCTCAATGACACTTCTTACACCCACTCTCCCAAATCCCTGTCTCATCCTCCTCTCAATGACACCTCATACCCCCACTCTCCCCGTTCCCTGTCACCTGCCCCTTTCAATGACACCTCTTACCCCCACTCTCCCCACTTCCTGTACCATCCTCCTCTCAATGACACCTCTTACACCCACTCTCCCCTCTCCGTGTCCCATTCTCCTCTCAAAGACGCCTCTTATGCTCACTCTCCCCACTCCCTGACTCATCCTCCTCTCAATGACACCTCTTACCCCCACTCTCCCCACTCCCTGTCACCTGTTCCTCTCAATGACACCTCTTATCCAAACTCTCCCCACTCCCTGTCCAATCCTCCTCTCAATGACACCTCTTACCCCCACTCTCCCCACTGCCTGTCACCTGCACATCTCAATGACACCTCTTACCCACACTCTCCCCACTCCCTGTCAACTGCACCTCTCGATGACACCTCTGACCCCCACTCTCCCAAATCTCTGTCCCATTCCCGTCTCAATGAAACCTCTTAGCCCCAATCTCCCCATTCCCTGTCGCCAGCTCCTCTGAATGACACCTCTTACTCCCACTCACCCCTCTCGCTGTCCCATCCTCCTCTCAATGACACCTTTTACCCCCACTCTCGCCACTCCCTGTCTCATCCTCCTCTTAATGACACCTCTTACCCCCACTCTCGCCACTCCATGTCCCATCCTCCTCCCAATGACAGCTCTTACCCCCACTCTCCCCAATCCCTGTCCCATCCTCCTCTCAATGACACCTCTTACACCCACTCTCCCCACTGCCTGTCACCTGCACCTCTCAATGACACCTCTTACCCCCACTCTCCCCACTCCCTGTCCCATCCTCCTCTCAATGAGACCTCTTACCTCCACTCTCCCCACTCCCTGTCGCCAGCTCCTCTCAATGACACCTCTTAATCCCACTCACCCCACTGCCTATTACCTGCACCTCTCAATGACACCTCTTATCCCCACTCTTCACTCTCCCTGTCACTGCCTGCACTCAATGACCCCCCTTAGCCCCAATCTCCCTTCTCCCTGTAACCTGTTCCTCTCAATGACACCTCATACCCCCTCTCCCCACTCCATGTCACCTGCTCCTGTCAATCACACCTCTTACCCCCCACTCTTCCCACCCACTGACACATGCTCCTCTCAATGACACCTCTTACCCCCACACTCCCCACTGCCTGTCAACTGTACCTCTCAATGACACCTCTTACCTCCTCTCTCCCCAATCCCTGTCCAATCCTCCTCTCAATGACACTTCTTACCGCAACTCTCTCAACTCCCTGTCTTAACCTCATCTCAATGACTCCTCTTAACCCCACTCTCCCCACTCCCTGGCACCTGTCCCTCTCAATGACTCCTCTTACCCCCACTCTCCCCACTCCGTGTCTCATCCTCCTCTCAATGACACCTCTTACCCCCACTCTCGCCAATTCCTGTCCCATCCTCCTCTCAATGACACCTCTTATCCCCACTCTCCCCACTGCCTGTCACCTGCACCTCTCAATGACACCTCTTACCCCCACTCACCCCACTGCCTATTACCAGCACCTCTCAATGACACCTCTTATCCCCACTCTTCACTCTCCCTGTCACTGCCTGCACTCAATGACCCCCCTTAGCCCCACTCTCCCTTCTCCCTGTAACCTGTTCCTCTCAATGACACCTCTTACCCCCACTCTCCCCGTTCCCTGTCACCTGACCCTCTCAATGACACCTCTGACCCCCAAATTCCCCACTTCCTGTCACATCCTTCTCTCAATGAATCCTCTCACACCCACACTCCCCACTACCTGTACCATCCTCCTCTCAATGACACCTCTTACCCCCACTCTCCCAACTCTCTGTCCCATTCCCGTCTCAATGACACCTCTTACCCCCACACTCCCCACTCCCTGTCAACTGCACCTCTCAATGACACCTCTTACCCCCACTCTCCCAACTCTCTGTCCCATTCCCGTCTCAATGAAACCTCTTAGCCCCAATCTCCCCACTCCCTGTCCCATCCTCCTCTCAATGAGACCTCTTACCCCCATTCTCCGCACTCCCTTTCGCCAGCTCCTCTCAATGACACCTCTTACTCCAGCTCACTCCTCTCGCTGTCACATCCTCCTTTCAATGACACCTTTTACCCCCACTCTCGCCACTCCCTGTCTCATCCTCATCTCAATGACACCTCTTACCCCCTCTCCCCACTCCATGTCAATTGCTCCTGTCAACAACAGCTCTTACACCCACTGTCCCCACTCCCTGTCACGTGTTCCTCTCAATGACACCTCTTACCCCCACTCTCCCAAATTCCTGTCACCTGCCCCTCTCAATGACACCTCTTACCCCCACTCTCCCCACTGCCTGTCAACTGCACCTCTCAATGACACCTCTTACCCCCACTCTCCCAAATCTCTGTCCCATTCCCGTCTCAATGAAACCTCTTAGCCCCAATCTCCCCACTCCCTGTCCCATCCTCCTCTCAATGAGACCTCTTACCCCCACTCTCCCCACTCCCTGTTGCCATCTGCTCTCAATGACACCTCTTACTCCAACTCACCCCTCTCGCTGTCACATCCTACTCTCAATGACACCTCTTACCCCCACTCTCGCCACTCCCTTTCTCATTCTCCTCTCAATGACACCTCTTAACCCCACTCTCCCCACTGCCTGTCACCTGCACCTCTCAATGACACCTCTTACCCCCACTCACCCCACTGCCTATTACCTGCACCTCTCAATGATACCTCTTATCCCCACTCTTCACTCTCCCTGTCACTGCCTGCACTCAATCACCCCCCTTAGCCCCACTCTCCCTTCTCCCTGTAACCTGTTCCTCTCAATGACACCTCATACCCCTGTCTCTCCCTCTGTCTCAATCTCTCTCTGTCTCCCTCTCTGTCTCTCTCTTTGTCACTCTCTCTGTATCTATCTCTCTCTGTCTCTCTCCCTCTCTCTGTCTCTCTCTGTCTCTCTCTTGCTCTGTGTCTCTCTCTCTGTCGCTCTCTCTCCCTGTCTCTATCCCTCTCTCTGTCTCTCCCTCTGTATATCTCTCTCTCTGTCTCTCTGTCTCTCTGTCTCCTTCTCTCTGACTCTGTCTTTCTCTGTGTCATTCTCTATCTCAATGTCTCTCTCTCACTGTAACTCTCTCCCTGTCTGTCTCTCTCTCTCTCTCTCTCTATCACTATGACTCTCTGTCTCTCTCTCTCTCTGTCTCTCTTTCTGTCCCTTTCTCGCTCTGTCTCTCTCTCTGTCTCTGTCTCTCTCTCTGTCTCTCTCTCATTATCTGTCTCTCACTCTCTCTCTCTCTCTCGCTGTCTCTGTCTCCCTCTCTCTGTCTCTCTCTCTGTCTTTGTCTCTCTGTCTCTATCTCTCTGTACCTCTGTCTCTCTCTCTCTCAGACTCTCTGCCACTATTTGTCTCTCTATCTGTCTCTGTCTCTCTCTCTCTGTCTCTCTGTCTCTTTCTCGCTCTCTTTGTCCATCTCTCTCTCATTCTCTCTCGCTGCCTGTCTCACTGTCTATCTATCTCTGTCTCTCTCTTTCTCTCTGTCTCTCTTTCTATTGCTATCTCTCTGTCTCTCTTTGTCACTCTTTCTGTCTCTCTGTCTCTGTCTGCCACTCTGTCTCTCTCTGTCTCTCGCCCTCTGTCTCTCTTTGACTCTGTCTGTGTCTCTTTCTGTCTCTCTCTCTCTGTCTCTGCATTCCGCTCTCTGGTCGCTCTCTCTCCCTGTCTCTCTCTATCTCTGCATCTCTCTCTTTCGCTCTCTCTGTCTCTCTCTCTCTCTCTCTGTCTCTCTCTCTCTCTCTCTCTGTCTCTCTCGCTCTCTGTCTCTCTTTCTGTCTCTTTCCTAACTCTAGACTCAGCCCCACAGCTCTCCCCACTCTCCCCGATCCTGGTCCCATCCTCCTCTCAATGACACCTCTTACCCCCAGTCTGCCCACTCCCTGTCCCCTGCACCTCTCATTGACACCTCTTACCCCCAATCTCCCCACTGCCTATCCCATCCTCCTCTCAATGACTCCTCTCACACCCACTCTCCCCACTCCCTGTCCCACCCTCCTCTCAATGACATCTCTTACCACCACTCTCCCCACTCCGTCACCTGTTCCTCTCAATGATACCTCTTACCCCCACTCTCCCCGATCCCTGTCCCATCCTCCTCTCAATGACACCTCTTACCCCCACTCTCCCCACTCCCTGTCCCATCCTCCTCTCAATGACACCTCTTACCCCCACTCTCACCACTCCCTGTCACCTGCCCTTCTCAATGACACCTCTTACCCCCACTCTCTCCCTGTCTCTCTGTCGTCTGTCACTCCTCCAGACATCGTGTTCCCTCTCCTCCAGCTGCCAGTCACCTCTTGCTGTCGGCTCACAGTTCATCAGCAAGTTTCACTCCTCCACCCACCTCTCACTCAGTCTCTCTGTCTCTCCGCTCTCTCTGTCTCCCTCTGTCTCTCTCTCTCTGTCTCTTTCTGTCTCTTTATCTGCGCCTCTCTCTGTCTCTCTCTGTCTGCCTCGCTCTCTCTCTGTCTCTCTCTCTCTGACTCTCTTTGTCTCACGCTCTCTGTCACTCGCTCTCTCTGTCTCTCTCCCTATCACTCTTTCTCTCTCTCTGTCTCTCTCTCTCTCTCTGTTTCTCTCTCTGTCTCTAGCTGTCTATCTGTCTGTCTCTCACTCTGTCTCTCTCTCTCTCTGTTTCTCTCTCTATCTCTCTCTATCTCTCTCTCGGTCTCTCTCTCTCTCCCTCTTTTTTCTATCTCTCCCTCTGTCTCTCTCTCTGTCTCTTTCTCTCTGTACTATCTCTTTCTGTCTCTCTCTGTCTCCCTCTCTATCACTCTCTGTCTCTCTCTGTCTCTCCCTCTCTCTCTCTCCCTCTCTGTCTATCTCTCTCTCTCTGTCTCTGTCCCTCTCTCTCCCTGCCACTCTGTATCTCTCTCTGTCTCTCTCTCTCTGTCCCTCTGTCTGTATCTCTCTCTATCTCTGTCTTACTCTCTCTCTCTGTCTCTCTCTCTGTCCCTCTGTCACTCTCTCTCTCTGTCTCTCTCTTTCTGTCCCTATCTGTATCCTTATCTCTCTCTCTGTCCCTCTCTCCCTGTCTCTATCTCCCTCTGTTGCTCTTTCTGTCTTTGTCTCTCTTTCTCTGTCTCTCTGTCTCTCTCTGTCTCTCTCTCTCTCTGACTCTCTGTCTCTCTCTCTCTCTCTGTCTCTCTATCTCTCTGACTCTCTCTCTGTCTCTATCGTTCTCTCTCTGTCTCTATCTGTCTCTCCATCTGTCTCTATCTTTCTCTCCCTCTTTCTATCTGTCTCTATCTCTCTGTTGCTCTTTCTGTCTCTGTCTCTCTCTCTGTCACTCTGTCTCTCTCTGTCTCTCTGTCTCTGACTCTCTGTCTCTCTGTCTCTCTCTCTCTCTGTCTCTCTTTCTCTCTGACTCTCTCTCTGTCTCTCTTTCACTCTGTCTCTATTGTTCTCGCTCTGTCTCTCTCACTCCCTGTCTCTATCTTTCTCTCTCTCTTTCTCTCTGTCTCTCTCTCTCTCGCTCTCTCTCTCCCTGTCTCTTTCTTCTCTCTGTCTATCTCTCTTTCTTTCTGTCTCTCTTTCTATTGCTCTCAATTTCAGTGTCTCTCTGTTCTTTTCCCAACGCCGCTCTCACCCCACACTCCCCAATCTCCCCACTCCCTGTCCCACCCTCCTCTCAATGACACCTCTTACCACCACTCTCCACACTCCCTGTCACCTGCACCTTTCAATGACACCTCTTACCCCACTCTCCCCACTCCCTGACCCATCCTCCTCTCAATGACACCTCTTACCGCCACTCTCCCCACTCCCTGTCACCTGCCCTTCTCAATGACACCTCTTACCCCCACTCTCCCCACTCCCTGTCCCAGCCTGCTCTCAATGACACCTCTTACCCCCACTCTCTCCCTGTCTCTCTGTCGTCTGTCACTCCTCCAGACACCGTGTTCCCTCTCCTCCAGCTGCCAGTCACCTCTTGCTGTCGGCTCACAGCTCATCAGCAAGTTTCACTCTTCCTCCCACATTTCACTCTCACTCTCTCTGTCTCTCCTCTCTCTCTGTCCTTCTCTCTCTCTGTCTCTCTCACTATCTCTCTCTCTCTCTGTCTCTCTGTCTGTCTCTCTCTCTGTCTCTCTCTCTGTCTCTCTCTGTCTCTCTCTCTGTATCTCTCTGTCTCTCTCTCTCTCTCTCTCTCTCTGTTGCTCTTTTTATCTGTCGCTC
>JANJGN010001650.1:42500-47500 GCA_026770705.1 Isurus oxyrinchus | reverse complement strand
CCCTGCTCCTTTTCCCAACCTCCTCTCAATGACACCTCTTACCCCCACTCTCCCCACTCCCTGTCCCATCCTCCTCTCAATGACACCTCTTACCCCCACTCTCCCCACTCCCTGTCCCATGCCCCTCTCAATGACACCTCTTACCCCCACTCTCCCCACTCCCTGTCCCATCCTCCTCTCAATGACACCTCTTACCCCCACTCTCCCCACTCCCTGTCTCATCCTCCTCTCAATGACACATCTTACCCCCACTCTCACCACTCCCTGTCACCTGCCCTTCTCAATGACACCTCTTACCCCCTCTCTCTCCCTGTCTCTCTGTCGTCTGTCACTCCTCCAGACACCGTGTTCCCTCTCCTCCAGCTGCCAGTCACCTCTTGCTGTCGGCTCACAGCTCATCAGCAAGTTTCACTCCTCCTCCCACATTTCACTCTCACTCTCTCCGTCTCTCTCTCTCTCTCTGTCTCTCTCCATCTCTCTCTCTATCACTTTCTCTCTCTTTGTCTCTCGCTCTCTGTCACTCTCTCTCTCTGTCTCTCTCTCTATCTCTCTGCCTCTCTCTTTCTCTCTCTCTCCCTCTCTCTCTCTATCTCTCTCCCTGTTCCTCTGTCACTCTCTCTCTCTCTTTGTCTCTCTCTTTCTGTCCATATCTCTCTCCTTATCTCTCTGTCCATCCCTCTCTCTCTGTCTCTATCATTCTCTGTTGCTCTTTCTGTCTCTCTCTCACTCTGTCTCTCTGTCTCTCTCTGTCTCTCACTCTCTCTCTCTGTCTCCCTCTGTCTGTCTCTCTGTCTCTCTCTCTCTCTCTCTGTCTCCCTCTCTCTGTCTCTCTCTCTCTCTCTCTCTCTGCCTCTATCGTTCTCTTAATGTCTCTCTCTGTCTCTATCTCTCTGTGTCTCTATCTTTCTCTCTCACTTTCTCTCTGTCTCTCTCTTTCTGTCTCGGCCTTTCTCTGTCTCTCTCTCTCTATCTCTCTCTCTCTGTCACTCGCTCTGTCACTGTCTCTCTGTCTCTCTCTGTCTTTCTGTCTCTTTTTCTATCTCTCTCAAGCTCTGTCTCTCTCTGTTCTTTTCCCAACGCTCCTCTACCCCCGCTCTCCCCACTCTCCCCGCTCTCTATCGCCTGCACATCCCAATGAAACCTGTAACTCCCACTCTCCCCGATCTATCCGATCTCTGTCGCCTCTTCCTCTCAACGAGACCTCTTACCCCCACTGTCCCCATATCCCTATCTCATCCTCCCCTCAATGACACCTCTTACCCCCACTCTCTCCCTGTCTCTCTATCGTCTGTCACTCCTCCAGACACCGTGTTCCCTCTCCTCCAGCTGCCAGTCACCTCTTGCTGTCGGCTCACAGCTCATCAGCAAGTTTCACTCCTCCTCCCACCTCTCACTCAGTCTCTCCTTCTCTCCATTCTCTCTTTCTCTCTCTGTCTCTCTCTCTCTGTCTCTCTCTGTCTCTTTATCTGCGCCTCTCTCTCTCTCTCTGTTTCTCTCTGTCTCTCTCTCTCTCTCTGTCTCTCTCTCTCTGACTCTCTTTGTCTCACGCTCTCTGACACTCTCTCTCTCTCTCCCTATCACTCTTTCTCTCTCTCTGTCTCTCTCTCTCTGTTTCTTTCTCTGTCTCTAGCTGTCTATCTGTCTGTGTCTCTCTCTGTCTCTCTCTCTCTGTTTCTCTCTCTGTCTCTAGCTGTCTATCTGTCTGTCTCTCACTCTGTCTCTCTGTCTCTGTTTCTCTCTCTATCTCTCTCTCGGTCTCTCTCTCTCTCCCATTTTTTTCTATCTCTCCCTCTGTCTCTCTCTCTGTCTCTTTCTCTCTGTACTATCTCTTTCTGTCTCTCTCTGTCTCTCCCTCTCTCTCTCTCCCTCTCTGTCTATCTCTCTCTCTCGGTCTCTGTCCCTCTCTCTCTCTGCCGCTCTGTATCTCTCTCTCTGTCTCTCTCTCTCTGTCCCTCTGTCTGTATCTCTCTCTATATCTGTCTTACTCTCACTCTCTGTCTCTCTCTCTGTCCCTCTGTCACTCTCTCTCTCTGTCTCTCTCTTTCTCTCCGTATCTCTATCCTTATCTCTCTCTCTGTCCCTCTCTCCCTGTCTCTATCTCTCTCTGTTGCTCTTTCTGTCTCTGTCTCTCTTTCTCTGTCCCCCTGTCTCTCTCTATCTCTCTCTCTCTGACTCTCTGTCTCTCTGTCTCTCTCTCTCTGTCTCTCTATCTCTCTGACTCTCTCTCTGTCTCTCTCTCTCTGTCTCTATCGTTCTCTATCTGTCTCTCTCTGTCTCTCTCTCTCTATCTGTCTCTATCTTTCTCTCCCTCTTTCTCTCTGTCTCTATCTCTCTCTGTTGCTCTTTCTGTCTCTCTCTCTCTGACTCTCTGTCTCTCTGTCTCTCTCTCTCTCTGTCTCTCTTTCTCTCTGAAACTCTCTCTGTCTCTCTTTCACTCTGTCTCTATCGTTCTCGCTGTCTCTCTCTCTCTCTGTCTCTATCTTTCTCTCTCTCTTTCTCTCTGTCTCTCTCTCTCTCTCGCTCTCTCTCTCCCTGTCTCTTTCTTCTCTCTGAGATAAAGACAAAACAAAACTGCGGATGCTGGAAATCCAAAACAAAAACAGAATTACCTGGAAAAACTCAGCAGGTCTGGCAGCATCGGCGGAGAAGAAAAGAGTTGACGTTTCGAGTCCTCATGACCCTTCGACAGAACTTGATTTCGAGTCCAGGAAAGAGTTGAAATATAAGCTGGTTTAAGGTGTGTGTGTGTGGGGGGCGGAGAGATAGAGAGAGAGAGGTGCTTGTGTGGACAAACAAGCAGTGATAGAAGCAGATCATCAAAAGATGTCAGTGACAATGGTACAATAGAACACATAGGTGTTAAAGTTAAAGTTGGTGATATTATCTAAACGAATGTGCTAATTAAGAATGGATGGTAGGGCACTCAAGGTACAGCTCTAGTGGGGGTGGGGGGAGCATAAAAGATTTTAAAATATTTAAAAATAATGGAAATAGGTGGGAAAAGAAAAATCTATATAATTTATAGGGAAAAAAAGGGAAAAAGGGGGAAACAGAAAGGGGGTGGGGATGGGGGAGGGAGCTCACGACCTAAAGTTGTTGAATTCAATATTCAGTCCGGAAGGCTGTAAGGTGCCTAGTCGGAAGATGAGGTGTTGTTCCTCCAGTTTGCGTTGGGCTTCACTGGAACAATGCAGCAAGCCAAGGACAGACATGTGGGCAAGAGAGCAGGGTGGAGTGTTAAAATGGCAAGCGACAGGGAGGTTTGGGTCATTCTTGCGGACAGACCGCAGGTGTTCTGCAAAGCGGTCGCCCAGTTTACGTTTGGTCTCTCCAATGTAGAGGAGACCACATTGGGAGCAACGAATGCAGTAGACTAAGTTGGGGGAAATGCATGTGAAATGCTGCTTACCCCCACTCTTCTCTCTCCCTGTCACCTGCACCTCTCAATGACACTTCTTACCCCCACTCTCCCCACTCCCTGTCACCTGTTCCTCTCAACGACACCTCTTAACCCCACTCTCCCCACTCCCTGTCCCATCCTCCTCTCAATGTCACCTCTTACTCCCACTCTCTCCAATCCCCGTCTCCTGCACCTCTCAATGACACATCTTACACCCACTCTCGCCCCTCCCTGTCCCATCCTACTCTCAATGACACCTCTTACCCCCATTCTCCCCACTGCCTATCCCATCCTCCTCTCAATGACACCTCTTACCCCCACTCTCCCCACGCCCTGTCACCTGCTCCGCTCAATGCCACCTCTTACCCCCACTCTCCACACTCCCTGTCCCATCCTCCTCTCAATGACACCTCTTACCCCCACTCTCCCCACTCCCTGTCCCATCCCCTTCTCAATGACACCTCTTACCCTCACTCTCCCTGCTCCCTGTCACCTGCTCCGCTCAATGACACCTCTTACCCCCACTCTCCACACTCCCTGTCCCATCCTCCTCTCAATGTCACCTCTTACAACCACTCTCTCCTCTCCCTGTCTCCTGCACCAGTCAATGACACCTCTTAGCCCCACTCTCCCCACTCCCTGTCCTGTCCTCTCAATGACACCTCTTACCCCCATTCTCCCCACACCTTGTCCCATCCTCCTCTCAATGACACCTCTTACCCCCACTCTCCCCACTACCTGTCATCTGCTCCTCTCAATGAGACCTCTTACCCCCACTCTCCCCACTCCCTGCCACACCCTCCTCTCAATAACACCTCTTACCCCCACTCTACCCATTCCCTGTCCCATCCTCCTCTCAATGACACCTCTTACCCCCACTCTCCCCACTCCCTGTCCCATCCTCCTCTCAATGACTCCTCTTAAACACATTCTCCCCAATCCCTGTCCCATCCTCCACTCAATGAAACCTCTTACCCCCATTCTCCCCCTCTCCCTGTCCCATCCTCCTCTCAATGACACCTCTTACCCCAACTCTCCCCACTCCCTGTCCCATCCTCCTCTCAATGACACTTCTTACCCCCACTCTCCCCACTCCCTGTCCCATCCCCTTCTCAATGACACCTCTTACCCTCACTCTCCCTGCTCCCTGTCACCTGCTCCGCTCAATGACACCTCTTACCCCCACTCTCCACACTCCCTGTCCCATCCTCCTCTCAATGTCACCTCTTACAACCACTCTCTCCTCTCCCTGTCTCCTGCACCAGTCAATGACACCTCTTAGCCCCACTCTCCCCACTCCCTGTCCTGTCCTCTCAATGACACCTCTTACCCCCATTCTCCCCACACCTTGTCCCATCCTCCTCTCAATGACACCTCTTACCCCCACTCTCCCCACTACCTGTCATCTGCTCCTCTCAATGAGACCTCTTACCCCCACTCTCCCCACTCCCTGCCACACCCTCCTCTCAATAACACCTCTTACCCCCACTCTACCCATTCCCTGTCCCATCCTCCTCTCAATGACACCTCTTACCCCCACTCTCCCCACTCCCTGTCCCATCCTCCTCTCAATGACACCTCTTACCCCCACTCTCCCCAC
>JANJGN010001650.1:30000-35000 GCA_026770705.1 Isurus oxyrinchus | reverse complement strand
CTCTCTCAGACTCTCTGTTTCTCTCTCTGTCTCTCTCTCTCTGTCTCTTTTTCTCTCCCTCTCTCTAGCTCTCTCTGCATATTTCTCTGTCTCTCTCTCTCTCTGTCTCTCTCTCTCTCTCTCTATCTCTCTCTGCATCTCTCTATCTCTCTCTCTCTCTGTCTCTCTCTCTGTCTCTCTCTCTGCATCTCTTTCTCTCTCTCTCTCTCTCTATCTCTCTCGCATCTCTCTCTGTCTCTCTCTCTCTCTCTGTCTGTTTCTCTATCGCTCTCTCTCCCTCTCTCTATCTCTCTCTGTCTCTCCCTCTGTATCTCTCTCTCTCTGTCTCTCTGTCTCCTTCTCTCTGACTTTGTCTTTCTCTGTGTCATTCTCTATCTTAATGTCTCTCTCTCTCACTGTAACTCTCTCCATGTCTGTCTCTCTCTCTATCACTCTCGCTGTCTCTCTGTCTCTGTCTCTCTCTCTGTCCCTTTCTCGCTCTGTCTCTCTCTCTGTCTCTCTCTCACTATCTATCTCTCTCTCTGTCTCTCTCTCTGTCTTTCTCTCTGTCTCCCTCTCTCTCTGTCTGTCTCTCTCTCTCTGTGTCACTCTCTCTCTCTTTGTCTCTCTGTCTCTCTCTCTCTGTCCCTCTGTCTCTCTGTCTCTCACTCTCTCTCAGACTCTCTGTTTCTCTCTCTGTCTCTCTCTCTCTCTCTCTATCTCTCTCTGCATCTCTCTATCTCTCTCTCTCTCTGTCTCTCTCTCTGTCTCTCTCTCTGCATCTCTTTCTCTCTCCCTCTCTCTCTCTATCTCTCTCTGCATATCTCTCTGTCTCTCTCTCTCTCTCTCTATCTCTCTCTGCATCTCTCTATCTCTCTCTCTCTCTGTCTCTCTCTCTCTCTCTCTGTCTCTCTATCGCTCTCTCTCCCTCTCTCTATCTCTCTCTGTCTCTCCCTCTGTATCTCTCTGTCTCTGTCTCTCTGTCTCCTTCTCTCTGACTTTGTCTTTCTCTGTGTCATTCTCTATCTTAATGTCTCTCTCTCTCACTGTAACTCTCTCCATGTCTGTCTCTCTCTCTATCACTCTCTCTCTGTCACTCTGTCTCTGTCTCTCTCACTGTCCCTTTCTCGCTCTGTCTCTCTCTCTGTCTCTCTCTCTGTCTGTCTCTCTCTCTGTCTTTCTCTCTGTCTCCCTCTCTCTCTGCCTGTCTCTCTCTCTCTCTTTGTCTCTCTGTCTCTCTCTCTCTGTCCCTCTGTCTCTCACTCTCTCTCAGACTCTCTGTTTCTCTCTCTGTCTCTCTCTCCGTCTCTTTTCCTCTCCCTCTCTCTAGCTCTCTCTGCATCTTTCTCTGTCTCTCTCTCTCTCTGTCTCTCTCTCTGTCTCTCTCTCTGTCTCTCTCTCTGTCTCTCTCTCTCTCTGTCTCTCTGTCTCTCTGTCTCTCTCTCTGTCTCTCTCTCTCTCTCTCTATCTCTCTCTGCATCTCTCTATCTCTCTCTCTCTCTGTCTCTCTCTCTGTCTCTCTCTGCATCTCTTTCTCTCTCTCTCTCTCTCTATCTCTCTCTGCATCTCTCTCTGTCTCTCTCTCTCTGTCTGTCTCTCTATCGCTCTCTCTCCCTCTCTCTATCTCTCTCTGTCTCTCCCTCTGTATATCTCTCTCTCTGTCTCTCTGTCTCTCTGTCTCCTTCTCTCTGACTTTGTCTTTCTCTGTGTCATTCTCTATCTCAATGTCTCTCTCTCTCACTGTTACTCTCTCCCTGTCTGTCTCTCTCTCTCTATCACTCTCTCTCTGTCACTCTGTCTCTGTCTCTCTCACTGTCCCTTTCTCGCTCTGTCTCTCTCTCTGTCTCTCTCTCACTATCTATCTCTCTCTCTGTCTCTCTCTCTGTCTTTCTCTCTGTCTCCCTCTCTCTCTGTCTGTCTCTCTCTCTCTGTGTCACTCTCTCTCTCTTTGTCTCTCTGTCTCTCTCTCTCTGTCCCTCTGTCTCTCACTCTCTCTCAGACTCTCTGTTTCTCTCTCTGTCTCTCTCTCTCTGTCTCTTTTTCTCTCCCTCTCTCTAGCTCTCTCTGCATATTTCTCTGTCTCTCTCTCTCTCTGTCTCTCTCTCTGTCTCTCTCTCTGTCTCTCTCTCTGTCTCTCTCTCTGTCTCTCTTTCTCTCTCTGTCTCTCTCTCTGCATCTCTTTCCCAACCCTAGACTCACCCCCCCATCTCTCCCCACTCTCCCTGCTCCTTTTCGCATCCTCCTCTCAATGACACCTCTTACCCCCACTCTCCCCACTCCCTGTCCCATCCTCCTCTCAAGGACACCTCTTACCCCCACTCTCCCCACTCCCTGTCACCTGCTCCTCTCAATGACACCTCTTACCCCCACTCTCCCCACTCCCTGTCCCATCCTCCTCTCAATGACACCTCTTACCCCCACTCTCTCCCTGTCTCTCTGTCGTCTGTCACTCCTCCAGACACCGTGTTCCCTCTCCTCCAGCTGCCAGTCACCTCTTGCTGTCGGCTCACAGCTCATCAGCAAGTTTCACTCCTCCTCCCACCTCTCACTCTCACTCTCTCCGTCTCTCCTCTCTCTCTGTCTCACTCTTTCTGCCTGTCTATCTCTCTCTCTCTCTCCGTCTCTCCTCTCTCAGTCTCTGTCTCTCTCTCTCTGTTTCTCTCTCTCTATCTCTCTCTCTCTGTCTCTCTGTCTCTCTTTCTGTCTCAATCTCTCTCTGTCTCTCTATCTGTCCTGCCTTTTGTCGCTCTCTCTCGCTGTGTCTCTCTCTCTGTCTCTCACTCTCTGTCTCTCTGTATCTGTCTGCCTCTCTGTTTGTCCCTGTTTCTCACTCTCTGTCTCTCCCTCTGTCTCAATCTCTCTCTGTCTCCCTCTCTGTCTCTCTCTTTGTCACTCTCTCTGTATCTATCTCTCTCTCTCTCTCTGTCTCTCTCCCTCTCTCTGTCTCTCTCTTTGTTGCTCTCTCTGTCTGTATCTCTGTCTCTCTCTGTCTCTCTCTGTCTCTCTCTTGCTCTGTGTCTCTCTCTCTGTTGCTCTCTCTCCCTGTCTCTATCTCTCTCTGTCTCTCCCTCTGTATATCTCGCTCTCTGTCTCTCTGTCTCCTTCTCTCTGACTCTGTCTTTCTCTGTGTCATTCTCTATCTCAATGTCTCTCTCTCTCACCGTAACTCTCTCCCTGTCTGTCTCTCTCTCTCTATTACTCTCTCTCTCTGTCTCCTTCTCTCTGACTCTGTCTTTCTCTGTGTCATTCTCTATCTCAATGTCTCTCCCTCTCACTGTAAAACTCTCCCTGTCTCTCTCTCTCTCTCTCTATCACTATGACTCTCTGTCTCTCTCTCTCTCTCTCTCTCTCTTTCTGTCCCTTTCTCGCTCTGTCTCTCTCTCTCTGTCTCTGTCTCTCTCTCTGTTTCTCTCTCATTATCTGTCTCTCACTGTCTCTCTGTCTCTCTGTCTCTGTCTCCCTCTCTCTGTCTCTCTCTCTGTCTTTGTCTCTCTGACTCTATCTCTCTGTCCCTCTGTCTCTCTCTCTCTCAGACTCTCTGTCACTATATGTCTCTCTATCTGTCTCTGTCTCTCTCTGTCTCTCTGTCACTTTCTCGCTCTCTTTGTCCGTCTCTCTCTCATTCTCTCTCTCTGCCTGTCTCACTGTCTATCTATCTCTGTCTCTCTCTTTCTCTCTGTCTCTCTTTCTATTGCTATCTCTCTGTCTCTCTTTGTCACTATTTCTGTCTCTCTGTCTCTGTCTGCCACTCTGTCTCTCTCTGTCTCTCGCTCTCTGTCTCTCTTTGACTCTCTCTGTGTCTCTTTCTGACTCTCTCTCTCTCTGTCTCTGCATTCCGCTCTCTGGTCGCTCTCTCTCCCTGTCTCTCTCTATCTCTGCATCTCTCTCTCTCTCTCTGTCTCTTTCTCTCTCTCTGTATCTCTCGCTCTCTGTCTTTCCCTCTGTCTCTTTCCTAACTCTAGACGCACCCCCACAGCTCTCCCCACTCTCCCCACTCCCTGTCCCATCCTCCTCTCAATGACACCTCTTACCCCCAGTCTCCCCACTCCCTGTCACCTGCCCCTCTCAATGACACCTCTTACCCCCACTCTCCCCATTCACTGTCTCATCCTCCTCTCAATGACACCTCTTACCCCCACTCTCTCCCTGTCTCTCTGTCGTCTGTCACTCCTCCAGACACCGTGTTCCCTCTCCTCCAGCTGCCAGTCACCTCTTGCTGTCGGCTCACAGGTCATCAGCAAGTTTCACTCCTCCTCCCACATTTCACTCTCACTCTCTCCGTCTCTCTCTCTCTCTCTGTCTCTCTCCATCTCTCTCTCTATCACTTTCTCTCTCTCTTTGTATCTCTCTCTCTGTCTCTCTCTCTCTCTCTTTGCCTCTCTCTCTCTCTCTGTCTCCCTCTCTCTGTCTCTCTCTGTCTCTCACTCTCTATCTCTGTCTCCCTCTCTCTGTCTCTCTCTCTCTCTCTCTCTCTGCCTCTATCGTTCTCTTAATGTCTCTCTCTGTCTCTATCTCTCTGTGTCTCTATCTTTCTCTCTCACTTTCTCTCTGTCTCTCTCTTTCTGCCTCGGCCTTTCTCTGTCTCTCTCTCTCTATCTCTCTCTCTCTCTGTCACTCTCTCTGTCACTGTCTCTCTGTCTCTCTCTGTCTTTCTGTCTCTTTTTCTATCTCTCTCAAGCTCTGTCTCTCTCTGTTCTTTTCCCACCGCTCCTCTACTCCTGCTCTCCCCACTCTCCCCGCTCTCTATCGCCTGCACATCTCAATGAAACCTGTAACTCCAACTCTCCCCGATCTATCCGATCTCTGTCGCCTCTTCCTCTCAACGAGACCTCTTACCCCCACTGTCCCCATATCCCTATCTCATCCTCCCCTCAATGACACCTCTTACCCCCACAATCCCCACTCCCTGTCCCATCCTCCTCTCAATGACACCTCTTACCCCCACTCTCCCCACTCCCTGTCCCATCCTCCTCTCAATGACACCTCTTACCCCCACTCTCCCCACTCCCTGTCCCATCCTC
>JANJGN010001650.1:15000-22500 GCA_026770705.1 Isurus oxyrinchus | reverse complement strand
TCTTACCCCCACTCTCCCCACTTCCTGTCCCATCCTCCTCTCAATGACACCTCTTACCCCCACTCTCCCCACTCCCTGTCCCATCCTCCTCTCAATGACACCTTTTACCCCCACTCTCCATCTCTCCTCTCTCAGTCTCTGTCTCGCTCTCTCTGTTTCTCTTCTCTATCTCTCTCTCTCTCTGTCTCTCTGTCTCTCTTTCTGTCTCAATCTCTCTCTGTCTCTCTATCTGTCTCGCCTTTTGTCGCTCTCTCTCTCTGTGTCTCTCTCTCTGTGTCTCACTCTCTGTCTCTCTGTATCTGTCTGCCTCTCTGTTTGTCCCTGTTTCTCACTCTCTGTCTCTCCCTCTGTCTCAATCTCTCTCTGTCTCTCTCTCTGTCTCTCTCTTTGTCACTCTCTCTGTATCTATCTATCTCTGTCTCTCTCTCTCTGTCTCTCTCCCTCTCTCTGTCTCTCTCTTTGTTGCTCTCTCTGTCTGTATCTCGCTCTCTCTCTGTCTCTCTCTTGCTCTGTGTCTCTCTCTCTGTTGCTCTCTCCCTGTCTCTATCTCTCTCTGTCTCTCCCTCTGTATCTCTCTCTCTCTCTGTCTCTCTGTCTCCTTCTCTCTGACTCTGTCTTTCTCTGTGTCTTTCTCTATCTCAATGTCTCTCTCTCTCACTGTAAAACTCTCCCTGTCTGTCTCTCTCTCTCTATCACTATGACTCTCTGTCTCTCTCTCTCTCTCTGTCTCTCTTTCTGTCCCTTTCTCGCTCTGTCTCTCTCTCTGGTTCTCTCTCATTATCTGTCTCTCACTCTCTCTCTCTCTCTCTGTCTCTGTCTCCCTCTCTCTGTCTCTCTCTCTGTCTTTGTCTCTCTGTCTCTCTCTCTCTCTGTCCCTCTGTCCGTCTCTCTCTCTCAGACTCTCTGTCACTATATGTCCCTCTATCTGTCTCTGTCACTCTCTCTGTCTCTCTGTCCCTTTCTCGCTCACTTTTTCCGTCTCTCTCTCATTCTCTCTCTCTGCCTGTCTCACTGTCTATCTATCTCTGTCTCTCTTTCTCTCTGTCTCTCTTTCTATTGCTATCTCTCTGTCTCTCTTTGTCACTCTTTCTGTCACTCTGTCTCTGTCCGCCACTCTGTCTCTCTCTGTTTCTCGCTCTCTGTCTCTCTTTGACTCTGTCTGTGTCTCTTTCTGTCTCTCTCTCTCTGTCTCTGCATTCCGCTCTCTGGTCGCTCTCTCCCTGTCTCTCTCTATCTCTGCATCGCTCTCTCTCTCTGTCTCTCTCGCTCTCTGTCTCTCTCTCTGTCTCTAGACTCACCCCCACAGCTCTCCCCACTCTCCCCACTCCCTGTCCCATCCTCCTCTCAATGACAACTCTTACCCCAGCTCTCCCCACTCCCTGTTATCTGCCCTTCTCAATGGCGCCTCTTACCCCCCGATACCCACTCCCTGTCCCATCCTCCTCTTAATGACACCTCTTATGCCCAATCTCACGACTCCCTCTCACCTAATCCACTCATTAAAACCTCTTACCCCAACTTTCCCCGCTCCCTGTCACTTGCACCTCTCAATGACACCTCTTACACCTATTTTCCACACTCCCTGTCACCTTCTCGTCTCAATGACACCTCTTACCCCCACTCTCCACACTCCCTGTCCCATCCTCCTCTCAATGACACCTCTTATCCCCACTCTCCCAACTCCCTGTCACCTGTTCCTCTCAATGACACCTCTTACCCCCACTCTCCCCACTCCCTGTCGCAACCTCCTCTCAATGACACTTCTTAACCCCACTCTCCCCACTCCCTGTCCCATCCTCCTCTCAATGACACCTCTTACCCCAATCTCCCTACTCCCTGTCCCATCCTCCTCTCAATGACACCTCTTACCCCCTCTCCCCACTCCCTGTCACCTGTTCCTCTCAATGAAACCTCTTACGCCCACTATCCCCACTCCCTGTCCCATCCTCCTCCCAATGACACCTCTTACCCCCACTCTCCCCGCTCCCTGTCACCTGTTCCACTCAATGAAACCTCTTACCCCCACTCTCCCCACTGCCTGTCCCATCCTCCTCTCAATGACACCTCTTAACCCCACTCTCCCCACTGCCTTTCCAATCCTCCGCTCAATGACTCCTCTTACCTCAATCTCCCCACTCCCTGTCCCATCCTCCTCTCAATGACACCCCTTACCCCCACTCTCCCCGCTCCCTGTCACCAGCTCCGCTCAATGACACCTCTTACACCCACTGTCCCCCCTCCCTGTCCCTTCATCCTCTCAATGACACCTCTTACCCCCACTCTCCCCACTCACTGTCCCATTCTCCTCTCAATGATACCTCTTACCCCCACTCTCCCCAGTCCCTGTCCCAACCTCTTCTCAATGACACCTCTAACCCCCTCTCCCCACTCCCTATCACGTGTTCCTCTCAATGACACCTCTTACCCCCACTCTCCCCACTCCCTGTCATCTGCCCTTCTCAATGGCGCCTCTTACCCCCACTATACCCACTCCCTGTCCCATCCTCCTCTTAATGACACCTCTTATGCCCAATCTCACGACTCCCTCTCACCTAATCCACTCATTAAAACCTCTTACCCCAACTTTCCCCGCTCCCTGTCACTTGCACCTCTCAATGACACCTCTTACACCTATTTTCCCCACTCCCTGTCACCTTCTCGTCTCAATGACACCTCTTACCCCCACTCTCCACACTCCCTGTCCCATCCTCCTCTCAATGACACCTCTTATCCCCACTCTCCCAACTCCCTGTCACCTGTTCCTCTCAATGACACCTCTTACCCCCACTCTCCCCACTCCCTGTCGCAACCTCCTCTCAATGACACTTCTTAACCCCACTCTCCCCACTCCCTTTCCAATCCTCCTCTCAATGACACCTCTTACCCCAATCTCCCTACTCCCTGTCCCATCCTCCTCTCAATGACACCTCTTACCCCCTCTCCCCACTCCCTGTCACCTGTTCCTCTCAATGAAACCTCTTACGCCCACTATCCCCACTCCCTGTCCCATCCTCCTCCCAATGACACCTCTTACCCCCACTCTCCCCGCTCCCTGTCACCTGTTCCACTCAATGAAAAATCTTACCCCCACTCTCCCCACTGCCTGTCCCATCCTCCTCTCAATGACACCTCTTAACCCCACTCTCCCCACTGCCTTTCCAATCCTCCGCTCAATGACTCCTCTTACCTCAATCTCCCCACTCCCTGTCCCATCCTCCTCTCAATGACACCCCTTACCCCCACTCTCCCCGCTCCCTGTCACCAGCTCCGCTCAATGACACCTCTTACACCCACTCTCCCCCCCTCCCTGTCCCTTCATCCTCTCAATGACACCTCTTACCCCCACTCTCCCCACTCACTGTCCCATTCTCCTCTCAATGATACCTCTTACCCCCACTCTCCCCAGTCCCTGTCCCAACCTCTTCTCAATGACACCTCTAACCCCCTCTCCCCACTCCCTATCACGTGTTCCTCTCAATGACACCTCTTACCCCCACTCTCCCCACTCCCTGTCATCTGCCCTTCTCAATGGCGCCTCTTACCCCCACTATACCCACTCCCTGTCCCATCCTCCTCTTAATGACACATCTTATGACCAATCTCACGACTCCCTCTCACCTAATCCACTCAATAAAACCTCTTACCCCCACTCTCCCCACTTCCTGTCCCATCATCCTCTCAATGACACCTCTAACCCCCACTCTCAACACTCCCTCACCTGTTCCTCTCAATAAAACGTCTTACACCCACAGTTCCCACTCCCTGTCCCATCCTCCTCTCAATGACACCACTTACCCCAACTCTCCCCACTCCCTGTCACCTGCCCTCCTCAATGACACCTCTTTTCCCTACTCTCTCCCTGTCTCTCAATGACACCTCTAACCCCCACTCTCCACACTCCCTCACCTGTTCCTCTCAATAACACCTCTTACCCCGACAGTCCCCACTCCCTGTCCCATCCTCCTCTCAATGTCACATCTTAACCCCACTCTCCCCACTCCCTGTCACCTTCCCATCTCAATGACACCTCTTACCCCCACTCTCCCCGCTCCCTGCCCCATCCTCCTCTCAATAACACCTCTTACCCCCATTCTCCCCACTCCCTGTCCCATCCTCCTCTCAATGACACCTCTTACCCCCATTCTCCACATTCCCTGTCACATGTTCCTCTCAATGAAAACTCTTACCCCCACTCTCCCCACTCCCTTTCCCATCCTCCTCTCAATGACATCTCTTACCCCCACTCTCCCGGCTCCCTGTCTCCAGCACCTGTCAATGACACCTCTTACCCCCACTCTCCCCACTCCCTGTCCCATCCTCCTCTCAATGACACCTCTTATCCCCCTTCTCCCCACTCCCTGTCCCATCCTCCTCTCAATGAGACCTCTTACCCCCACTCTCCCCACTCCCAGTCACCTGCCCCTATCAATGACACCTCTTACCCCCACAATCCCCACTCCCTGTCCCATGCCCCTCTCAATGACACCTCTTAACCCCACTCTGCCCAATGCCTTTCCAATCCTCCGCTCAATGACTCCTCTTACCCCAATCTCCCCACTCCCTGTCCCATCCTCCGCTCAATGACACCTCTTACCCCCACTCTCCCCGCTCCCTGTCACCAGCTCCGCTCAATGACACCTCTTACACCCACTCTCCCCCCCTCCCTGTCCCTTCATCCTCTCAATGACACCTCTTACCCCCACTCTCCCCACTCACTGTCCCATTCTCCTCTCAATGATACCTCTTACCCCCACTCTCCCCAGTCCCTGTCCCAACCTCTTCTCAATGACACCTCTAACCCCCTCTCCCCACTCCCTATCACGTGTTCCTCTCAATGACACTTCTTACCCCCACTCTCCCCACTCCCTGTCATCTGCCCTTCTCAATGGCGCCTCTTACCCCCACTATACCCACTCCCTGTCCCATCCTCCTCTTAATGACACCTCTTATGACCAATCTCACGACTCCCTCTCACCTAATCCACTCAATAAAACCTCTTACCCCCACTCTCCCCACTTCCTGTCCCATCATCCTCTCAATGACACCTCTAACCCCCACTCTCAACACTCCCTCACCTGTTCCTCTCAATAAAACGTCTTACACCCACAGTTCCCACTCCCTGTCCCATCCTCCTCTCAATGGCACCTCTTACCCCCACTCTCCCCACTCCCCTGTCCCATCCTCCTCTCAATGGCACCTCTTACCCCCACTCTCCCCACTCCCTGTCCCATCCTCCTCTCAATGGCACCACTTACCCCAACTCTCCCCACTCCCTGTCACCTGCCCTCCTCAATGACACCTCTTACCCCTACTCTCTCCCTGTCTCTCAATGACACCTCTAACCCCCACTCTCCACACTCCCTCACCTGTTCCTCTCAATAACACCTCTTACCCCCACAGTCCCCACTCCCTGTCCCATCCTCCTCTCAATGACACCTCTTACCCCCACTCTCCCCAGTCCCGGTCCCATCCTCCTCTCAATGACACCTCTTACCCCCACTCTCCCCAGTCCCTGTCCCATCCTCCTCTCAATGACACCTCTTACCCCCACTCTCCACACTCCCTGTCACATGTTCCTCTCAATGAAAACTCTTACCCCCACTCACCCCACTCCCTTTCCCATCCTCCTCTCAATGACATCTCTTACCCCCACTCTCCCGGCTCCCTGTCTCCAGCACCTGTCAATGAAACCTCTTACCCACACTCTCCCCAGTCCCTGTCCCATCCTCCTCTCAATGACACCTCTTACCCCCATTCTCCCCACTCCCAGTCACCTGCCCCTATCAATGACACCTCTTATCCCCACAATCCCCACTCCCTGTCCCATGCCCCTCTCAATGACACCTCTTAACCCCACTCTGCCCACTGCCTTTCCAATCCTCCGCTCAATGACTCCTCTTACCCCAATCTCCCCACTCCCTGTCCCATCCTCCGCTCAATGACACCTCTTACCCCCACTCTCCCCGCTCCCTGTCACCAGCTCTGCTCAATGACACCTCTTACCCCCACTCTCCCCAAACCCTGTCCCTTCCTCCTCTCAATGACACCTCTTACCCCCATTCTCCCCACTCCCTTTCCCATCTTCCTCTTAATTACACCTCTTAGCCCATTCTCCCCACTACCTGTCACCTGTTCCTATGAGAGACACCTCTTACCCACACTCTCCCCACCCCCTGTCCGATCCGCCTCTCAATGACACCTCTTACCCCAGTCTCCCCTCTCCCTGACCCATCCTCCGCTCAATCACATCTCGTACCCCCATTCTCACAACTCCCTGTCACCTGCTCCTCTCAATGACACCTCTAACCTCCACTCTCCCCACTAGCTATCCCATCCTCCTCTCAATGACACCTCTTACCCCCTTTATCCCCACTCCCTGTCCCATCCTCCTCTCAATGGCACCTCTTACCCCCACTCTCCCTAGTTCCAGTCCCATCCTCCTCTCAATGACATCTCTTACCCACACTCTCCCCACTCCCTGTCCCATCCTCCTCTTAATGACATCTCTTACCCCCTCTCCACACTCCCTTTTCCATCCTCCTCTCAATGACACCTCTTACCCCCACTCTACCCTCCCGCTGTCACCTGTTCCTCTCACTGAATCCTCTTACCCCAATCACTCCACTCCCTATCCCATCCTCCTCTCAATGACACCTCTTACCCCCATTCTCCCCACTGCCTATCCCATCCTCCTCTCAATGACACCTCTTACCCCCACTCTCCCCAAACCCTGTCCCTTCCTCCTCTCAATGACACCTCTTACCTCCACTCTCCCCACTCCCTGTCCCATCCTCCTCTCAATGACACCTCTTACCCCCACTCTCCCCACTCCCTGTCACCTGTTCCTCTCAATGACACCTCTTACCCCCATTCTCCCCACTCCCTGTCACCTGTTCCTCTCAGAGACACCTCTTACCCACACTCTCCCCATGCCCTGTCCGATCCGCCTCTCAATGACACCTCTTACCCCAATCTCTCCACTCCCTGACCCATCCTCCGCTCAGTCACAACTCGTACCCCCATTGTCCCAAATCCCTGTCACCTGCTCCTCTCAATGACACCTCTAACCCCCACTCTCCTCACTCCCTGTCCCATCCTCCTCTCAATGACTCCTCTTACCCCCACTCTCCCCACTCCCTGTCAAATGCTCCTCTCAATGACACCTCTTACCCCCACTCTCCCGACTCCCTGCCAACTTCTCCTCTCAATAAAACCTCTTACCCCCACTCTCCACACACCCTGTCCCATCATCCTCTCAATGTCACCTCTAACCCCCACTCTCAACACTTCCTGTCCATTCCTCCTCTCAACAACACCTCTTACCCCCAATCTCCCCACTCCCTGTCCCATCCTCCTCTCAACAACACCTCTTACCCACACTCTCCCCACTCCCTGTCCCATCCTCCTCTCAATGCCACCTCTTACCCCCAATCTCCCCACTCCCTGTCACCTACTCCTCTCAATTGCACCTCTTACCCCGACTCTCCCCACTCCTTGTCA
>JANJGN010001650.1:0-10000 GCA_026770705.1 Isurus oxyrinchus | reverse complement strand
TCTGTATCTCTTTTTCTCTCTCTCTCTGTCTCTCTCTCTCTCTGTCTCTGTCTCTTGCTCTTTCTCTCTCTCTGCCTCTATATCTTTCTTTCTCTGCCTGTCTCTTTCTCTCTCTCTTTGAGTTTTTCTCTCCTTCTCTCTCACTGTCCTTCTCACTGTCTCTTTCTCTCTCTTTATCTCTCTCTATCACTCACTCTCTCTGTCTCTCCCTCTGTCTCTCTCTGTCTCCCTCTCTTTCTCTCTCTCTCTCTCTCTTTCTCCCTGTCTTTCTCTATCTCTGTCTCTGTCTTTCTCTCTCTCTCTCTCTGCCTGGTTCTCTCCGTCTGTCTCCCTGTCTCTCTCTCTCTTTCTCTGTCTCTGTTTGTCTCTCTTTCTATCTCTCTCTTTCTCTCTCTCTCTCTGTCTCTCTCTCTTTCTCTCTCTCTCTCTTTGTATCACTCTCTGTCTCTCTTTCTCTCTCTGTCTCTCTGTCTCTGTATCTCTCTCTCTCCTTTTCTCTCTGTCTTTCTGTCTCCCTCTCCGACTGTCTCCCTCTCTCTGTCTCTCTCTATCTCTTTCTCTCTCTGTCTCTCTGTCTCTGTCTCTCTCTCTCTCCTTGTCTCTCTGTCTTTCTTTCTCCCTCTCCGACTGTCTCCCTCTATCTGTCTCTCCCTGTCTCTTTCTCTGTCTCTGTCTCTCTTTCTTTCTCTCTCGATCTCTCTCTCTGTTTTTCCCTCTGTCTCTTTCTCTCTCTCTGTCTCTCTCTGTGTCTCTCTCTCACTTTCTCTCTCTCTGTCTCTCTGTCTCTGTCTCTCTTTCTCTCTCTCTCTGTATCTCTCTTTCTCTTTCTCTCTGTCTCACTATCTGTTTCTCTCTCTCTTTCACTCTGTCTCTCTCTCTTTCTCTCTCTCTATCTCTCTCAATCTCTCTTTCTCTCTCTCTCTGTCTCACTCTCTTTCTCTCTCTCTGTATATCTCTCTTTCTCTCTCTCCTTGTCTCTGTCTCTCTCTTTCCCTCTCTCTGTCTCTCTCTCCCTCTCTCTTTCTCTCTCTCTCTGTCTCACTCTCTTTCTCTCTCTGTCTCTCTATTTCTCTCTCTCTCTCTATTTCCCTCTGTCTATCTCTCTCTTTTTCTCTCTCTGTCTCTCTCTCACTGTCTCTTTCGCTGTCTCTGTCTCCCTGTCACTTTCTCTCTTTCTCTCCCTGTCTCACTCTCTTTCTCTCTCTCTCTCTCTATCTGTGTCACACACTCTCTCTGTCTTTTCTCTCTTCCTATCTCTTTCTCTCTCTCTCTTTCTCTCCCTCTCTGTCTTTCTCTCTGGCTCTCTATCTTTCTCTCTCTCTGTCTCCTTCTCTGTCTCTGTCTCTCTCTCTCTTTCTATCACACTCTTTCTCTCTCTTTCTCTCTTTCTCTCTCTCTCTCTCTTTCTCTCTCTTTTTCTCTCTCTCTCTCCCTGTCTGTCTCTCTCTCTGTCTCTCTCTCTCTCTCTCCCTGTCTGTCTCTCTCTCTGTCTCTCTCTCTCTCTCTCTGTCGCTGTCTCTCTCTCTCTCTCTCTCCCTGTCTGTCTCTCTCTCTTTCTCCGTCTCTCTCTCTCTCTCTCTCTTTCTCTCTCTCTTTTTCTCTCTCTCTCTCCCTGTCTGTCTCTCTCTCTGTCTCTCTCTCTCTCTGTCTCTCTCTCTCTCTCTCTGTCTCTGTCTCTGTCTCTCTCTCTCTCTCGGGTTGCCTACACTCCAGGTTTGTCCTGGATCCCCCGGGAGTAGGAGGACAGTCTCCGGTTGGGCGCTGCCGAAACCAACTTGGAGAGGAATCACCGGAGCATCAAATCACCTTGTTTCTTATCCTTAGATCTTTGCTCTTCATCGGATATAAAAATACTAAACATGGAGTGGAGGGAGGGGGGAGGGGTTATGTCTATTCCACTGACAGTCCAGCCTCACCCAATAGGGCACTGAGTCCTTTTATCTTCAGCCCGATCGGCGTAGAGAGATCCGGAAGGTCCCACGCTCTGACCTTCTGGACAGCCTGGGAATCCCGGAATGCCTTCCCGGAATCTCCGGCGGGTGGGGGGGGGTCACATTCGCTGGCACGTTCCCCTCTCCGGCTCTCCCAGCAGTCCCTCTCGCGTCACCTTCACCCCCTGACCTTTGACCAGCCTCCGCTCCTCCCTCACTCATCAATAATGCCCTCCCATGATCCGCTGTGCCTGACCCCCTCCCTCCAGCCCCACCAACACCCCCCCCCCCCCCACCCCGGGACCCCTCCCCCGCCATACCCCGGGACCCTGGGTGTATTTTCAGCCCCCAAGCCCCTTCTCCCCGCAGCCCTGCACAATGGGAGCAGGACTTCCTCCCTCTGGTACTTCAAACCCCTTGCAACACGCCGGTCACCCCCCCTAAAGTCAGGCTGCTTCCCCCCGGTGTGAACTTCCCATGGGGACAACCCCCGGCCCACCTTTGCTGGCTTTAACCTCACGGTCGAACAGCCCTGTCCCACCGCCATCTCCCCATGTGGTTAGCCATGTGCTAATGGCCCGATTGGGGGGCGGGGAGGTGGGAAGCTGGTGGCTGTGGGGGGGGTGACAGCGCTGGACACACTAATCCGCACACCCAGCCTCGTGCCCCCAGGGGGAGGGAGGGAGGGAGGGAGGGAGACACGTGTTCAACTGTGACCATGAGGGGCTGGCGAAATTTCAGTTCGGCCAATCAAACCTGGAACGGAGAGCTCGCCTCAGTCACGGTAACTGGGGCAACCACCCTCGATTGGCTTCGGGAATGCCCCTTTAGGTGGGGGGGGGGGGGGGGAGGGGGAAATCGGCCGACCTTATCCCGGTCCGGCTGGAGCCTGATCCACTCTCAAACTGCCCTCCGAAACCACCGAGCAAGACACGCGGCGGAGGGGCAGTTAGGGATGGGGGACATGCCTTCCACAAAGGAAGGGGGTTGTGGTTGTTGGGGGTCGATCATCTCAGCTCCAGGACATCACTGCAGGAGTTCCTCAGGGTAGTGTCCTCGGCCCAACCACCTTCAGCTACTTCATCAATGACCTTCCTTCCATCATAAGGTCAGAAGTGGGGATGTTCGCTGATGATTGCACAATGTTCAGCACCATTCGCGACTCCTCAGATACTGAAGCAGTCCATGTCCAAATGCAGCAAGACCTGGACAATATCCAGGCTTGGGCTGACAAGTGGCAAGTAACATTCACGCCACACAAGTGCCAGGCAATGACCATCTCCAACAAGAGAGAATCTAACCATCTCCCATTGACATTCAATGGCATTACCATCACTGAATCCCCCATTATCAACACCCTGGGGGTTACCATTGACCAGAAACTGAACTGGACCAGCCATATAAATACTGTGGCTACAAGAGCAGGTCAGAGGCTGGGAATCCTGTGGTGAGTAACTCACCTCCTGACTCCCCAAAGCCTGTGCACCATCTACAAGGCACAAGTCAGGAGTGTGATGGAATACTCCCCACTTGCCTGGATGAGTGCAGCTCCCACAACACTCAAGAAGCTCGACACCATCCAGGACAAAGCAGCCCCGCTCGATCGACACCCCATCCACAAACATTCACTCCCTCCACCACCGACGCACAGTAGCAGCAGTGTGTGTACCATCTACAAGATGCACTGCAGCAACTCACCAAGGCTCCTTCGACAGCACCTTCCAAACCCACGACCACTACCATCTAGAAGGACAAGGGCAGCAGACACATGGGGAGCACCCACCATCTGGAAGTTCCTCTCCGAGCCACACACCATCCTGACTTGGAAATATATCGGCCGTTCCTCCACTGTCACTGGATCAAAATCCTGGAACTCCCTCCCTAACAGCGCTGTGGGTGTACCTACACCACACGGACAAAATCCTGGAACTCCCTCCCTAACAGCGCTGTGGGTGTACCTACACCACACGGGGACTGCAGCGATTCTAGAAGACAGCTCACCCACCACCTTGTCAAGGGGCAATTAGGGATGGGCAATAAATGCCGGGCCTGGCCAGCGACGCCCACATCCCCATGAATGAATATTTTAAAAATCCTATGAAAGGCTAGATTTTGTGATGTTGACTGGGAGAGATATTCTCTTCAAGATATCCCATGGAACCTTTCATCCAACCAATAGGCTGGCTGGTACCTGGTCCCAGCTGAACAACAGCACCCCAGACAGAGCAGCACTTCCACACTTACTTTTATTTATTCATGGGATATGGGTGCTGCTGGTAATTGTTTATTGCCCATATGTTGGGTCAGAGGGCACTTTGAGAGTCTGCCACATTGCTGTGGACCTAGGTCTGGAGTCACATGAGGGCCACTAGTGAACCAGGTGGGTTTATTGCAATCAGCAATGGTTTACTTCCAGATGTTTTTTAAACTTGCTGGAGTAGGATGTGAACCTGGGTCTCCCAGAACGTTATTTTGATATCTCTGGATTACTAGCCTAGTGATAACCCCACTGTTCCACCACCTCCTCCCATCCCTCATCTTGGTGTAAACATATTTCATGTGACAGCTTATCAGATGCCTTTTGATTATCCAAACATCCATTTTTCAGTCTCTGTCTATCTGAGTGAAGACCAGTAAGAGAAATCGGTGTTTGGGCTACCACAGAGAAAGGAGCTAGCTGGATAGTGAGTATCTGTTAAGTATATAAGTCCTACTCTATCCCTAAGGTTTAAAATAGTACGCACTTTGGTGCTAAAGTTAATAAATTATGTAAGAAAGCAACATGAATAAGTGATTGATATAACCAACTAACTATTTAAAACACACATTAAGGATGGCAGGGCAGGTGATGTGTCACGGCTGCAGCATGTGGGTGCTCCTGGATAACGTCGCAATCCAAGGCAAACACGTCTGCAGTAAGAGGGGATTGAGGGCCTTTGGCTCGGAGTCATCGAGCTGGAGGCTGAGCTGCAGACACATCGGGGAGGCGGGGAAAGTTACCCGGGTGCTTTGCGCCAGGAGGCAGCCACACCCCTTAGGATAGGGCCGTCTGATCTGGTGGGTGGTCAGGGACAGGAGGGTGTGACTGCGAGTGAGGCAAGTAAGGGGACCCAGAGGGCAGGAGTGCAGGAGTGTCAACCTCCGCAATTGTCCAATGGGCTTGAGGTTCTCTCGGCTTGTTTGAATGAGAGTGGGGGCTGCAGGGTGGATAAGAAAACTGACCATGGCACCGAGGTACGGGAAGCCATTCAAGTTGTGTGGGGGGTGGGGTGCAAAAAGGAATGTGGTGGCTGTAGGGGACAGTGGTGAGGGGGATTGACACTGTTCTCTGTAGCAAAGAGAGAGAGAGCCCAGAAGGCTGCGTTGCTGTGGGAGGGGGGAGGATCCAGTGGTCCATGCAGGTACCAACGACATATTCAGGACAAGGAAGGAGGCTCCGCATAGTTCAGTACGGTGAGCTAGGCCCAAATTAAGAAGCAGAACCTGTCAATGAGCCAGGTGCCTACTGGCAGACGGCAAATCAGATCAGACAGACAAACGCATGGTTCAGAGACTGGTGTGGGAGAAGCAGGTTTCAGTTTGTAAGGCACTGGCACCAGTATTGGGGAAAGGGGGACCTGTACCATTGGGATGGTTTACACCTGAACCATGTTGCGGTTGATGTCCCTGTGAGCCGTCGAACCAGGGAAGCAGAGAGGGGTTTAAACCGAACAGTGGGGGAAAGGGAGCAAATTTGGGAATGTGTGGTGCACCAAAGAGTAGAGATGAGGTACCAATATGGGAAATGATGAACAGACTATGACAGGAAGGGGCAGAAAGTACAACTATAAGTGTAAATTAGCAGCTAAGGCTAGATGGTACAAAAATAACAAAAGGACAAAATTAAAGGCTCTTTATACCGACATGCATTGCATTCGAAACAAGAGAAATGAACTGACTGTGTAAATAGAAATAAATAAGTATGATCTAATAACCATTACAGAGACATGGCTGCAAGATGACATAGATTGAGAGCTGAAGGGTACGTGACGTTTAGGAAGGACAGGAAGTTAGGGAAGGGTGGAGGGGTAGCTCTGTTAATTAACAATAGGATTAGCACATGAAGGCGGGATGACCTAAGTTCAGGAAACCAGGTGTAGAAGCGGTTTGGGGTGAGGTGAGAAATGTTTAATGCAACAAGTCAACGGAGTGGTGTGCAGGCCTCCTAATTGTAACTACATAGTTGGACAGAGTAGAAAAGAAGAGATGATAGAAGCTTGTCCGAAAGGTACAGTGATAGTCATGGGGGGTTTTAATGTAGTTATAGACTGGAACAATCAGATGGGCAAAGCTAGCGTAGATGAGGAGTTCATAGAATTTTTACAGAATAGTTTCTTAAAACCACACATTCTGGATCCAGCTAGAGAACAGGCTGTACCAGACCTGGTATTATGCAATGAGATAGGATTAATTGCTGACCTCACAGCGAAGGCGCCCCTAGGTAGCAGCGATCGTAATATGATTGAATTTTACGTTCGTTTTGAGGGAGAATTGAGTGCATCCAAGGCTAATATTTTAACTTAAACAAAGGCGATTACGAGGCATGGATACAGAGCTAGCTAAAGCGAGCCCCTTCCTCAAAGCCCAGCTTTATAAATTCAGGCAGTCTAGAAGCCTGACCGTTCTTCCAGGACTAGCTCTCGCTGAGGGTCACAATGAGGGGAAACCATTGCTGGAGCTTCTTTGGCTTTGAACAGATGAGTCAGATGGGGACAGGCAAGAGGCCAGTGTCTGAGGAGGATAAAGGCGACAGACTTGGGGTTTGACTGGAGAGCTTGTAGCTGTCAGGCCTCAGTTTGAGAGTTTCAGAACCTGTTGCGCTCAGGAAGGCACAGAGACTGCCAGTGTTAGTCAGTCACCCTCTGCAATGAGGTCTGTCATTCAGGTCAGGAACGAGTATGGAATCAGGGGAGACAAACATCGTACTCAGCATCTGCCAGGGTCACTCATCTCCTGACCCCATTACAGCCTTGGTTCAAACATGGACAAAAGAGCTGAACTCCCGAGCTGAGGTGAGAGTGGCTGCCCTTCACATCGAGGCAGCATTTGACCGAGTGTGGCATCAAGGAGCCCTAGCAAAACTGGAGTCAATGGGAATTGGGGAGATCTCTCCATTGACTGGGGTTATACCTAGCGCAAAGGAAAATGGTTGTGGTTGTTGGAGGTCAGTCATCTCAGCTCCAGGACATCACTGCAGAGTTCCTCAGGGTAGTGTCCTAGGCCCAACCATCTTCAGCTGCTTCATCAATGACCTTCCCTCCATCATAAGGGCAGAAGTGGGGATGTTCGCTGATGATTGCACAATGTTCAGCACCATTCACGACTCCTCAGGTACTGGAGCAGTCCATGTCCAAATGCAGCAAGACCTGGACAATATCCAGGCTTGGGCTGACAAGTGGCAAGTAACATTCATCTCTCTCAAGTGCCAGGCAATGACCATCTCCAACAAGGGAGAATCCAACCATCCAACCATGGCATTACCATCACTGAATCCCCCACTACCAACATCCTGGGGGTTACCATTGACCAGAAACTGAACTGGACCAGCCATATAAATACTGTGGCTACAAGAGCAGGTCAAAGGCTGGGAATCCTGCAGCAAGTGACTGACTCCCCAAAGCCTGTTCACCATCCACAAGGTACAAGTCAGGAGTGTGCTGGAATACTCCCCACTCGCCTGGATGAGTGCAGCTCCCACAACACTCAAGAAGCTCGACACCGTCCAGGACAAAGCAGCCCCGCTCGATCGACACCCCTTCCACAAACATTCAGTCCCTCCACCACCAACGCACAGTAGCAGCAGTGTGTGTACCATCTACAAGATGCACTGCAGCAACTCACCAAGGCTCCTTCGACAGCACCTTCCAAACCCACCACCTCTACCATCTAGAAGGACAAGGGCAGCAGACACATGGGGAGCACCACCACCTGGAAGTTCCCCTCCAAGTCACTCACCATCCTGACTTGGAAATATATCGGCCGTTCCTTCACTGTGGCTGGGTCACAATCCTGGAACTCCCTCCCTAACAGCGCTGTGGGTGTACCTACACCACACGGGACAAAATCCTGGAACTCCCTCCCTAACAGCGCTGTGGGTGTACCTACACCACACGGGGACTGCAGCGGCTCAAGAAGGCAGCTCACCCACCACCTTCTCAAGGGGCAATTAGGGATGGGCAATAAATGCTGGGCCCAGCCAGCCAAGGAGTTTTTGAAGGGAGCGCGTGGTGACAGGAGGTGGGAGGGAATGGGTGATGAGGTTTGGCGAGTTCTCGGCTGCACCAAAGTTGGGGGCTGGTTATTGGGTGGATGGGAGTGGGGATGGGGGTGTGGTGGGTGTGAGGGTGGGGGTTGGGGTTGGAGGTGGGGGTGGGGTGGGGGACAGGGTGATGGTTTGGGGGTGGGGGAGGGGGTGGGGGTGGGGATGGGGGTGAGGGTTGGGGTGGGGGGGGGCGGGGGTGTGGGTGGGGTTGGTGGCTGGGGTGCAGTTGGGGGAGGGGGAGGGGGTGAGGGATGTGGTGAGGGGGTGGGGTTGGGGTGGGGTTGGTGGAGGGGGCGGGGTTTGGGGGAGGGGTGGTGTGGGGTTGGTGGAGGGGGGTGGGAGGAGGTGTTGTGGGTTGGGATGGGGGTGGGGGTTGGGGTGGGGTTGGAGGAGGGGGTGTGGGTTGGAATGTGGTGGGGGTTGGGGTGGGGTGGGGTTGGTGGAGGGGGTGGGGGGAGGGGCTGTGAGCTGGGATAGGGTTGGGGGTTGGGGTGGGGGTTGGGGTGGGGGTTGGGATGGGGTTGGGGGAGGGGTTGGGGGTTGGGGGAGGGGGTTAGGTTGGGGTGTGGGTGGGTGTGAGGGTGGTGGTAGGAGTGGGGTGGGGGGTAGGGGGTGGGTCTGGGGTTGGGGGAGGGGGTGCGGGTGGGTGTGAGTGTGGGGTTGGGGTTGGGGTGGTGTGAGGGTGGGGGTTGGGGTTGGGGTGGGGGTGTGGGTGGGTGTGAGGGTGGAGGTAGGAGTGGGGGTGTGGGTGGGGGTGTGGGTGGGAGTGAGGGTGGGGTTGGGGTTGGGGTGGGGGTGTGAGTGGGTGTGAGGGTGGGGGTGGGATTGGGGTGTGTGTGGGTGTGAGGGTGGGGGGGTAGGGGTGGGGGTGTGCGTGAGGTTGGGGTTGGGGTGGGGGTGGGGGTGGGGTTGGGGTTGGGTTGGGGTTGGTGTTGGGGTGGGGGTGTGGGTGGGTGTGAGGGTGGGGTTGGTGTTGGATGTGGCGATGTGGGTGGGGGTGGGGGTGGGAGTGTGGGCGGGTGTGAGGGTGGGGGTAAGGGGTGGGGGTGTGGGTGAGGTTGGGTGGTTGGGGTGGGGTGTGGGACTGGATCGGGGTGGGCGTGGGGTTGGAGGTGAGGGTGGAGGTGAGTTGGGGGTAGGGGATGGGGGTGGGGTTGGGGTGGGGGTGTGCGTGTGGGTGGGTGTGAGGGTGGGTGTGAGGGTGGGGGGTGAGGGAGGGGGTGTGGGTGGGGGTGGGGTGAGGGTGGGGGTGTGGGTGGGTGTGAGGGTGGGGGTGAGGGTGAGGGTGGGGTTGGGGTGTGGGTGTGGGTGGGTGTGAGGGTGGGGGTGGGGTGAGGGTGGGTGTGAGGGTGTGGGGGTTGTGGGTGGGGTTGGGGTGGGGTTTGGGGTGGGGTTGGGGTTGGGGTGGGGGTCTGGGTGGGGGGGTGGGGTGGGGTGAGGGTGTAGGTGGGTGTGAGGGTGGGGTGTGAGGGTGGGGGGGTGAGGGAGGGGGTGTGTGTGGGGGCGGGGTTGGGGTGGGGTGAGGGGTGGGGTGGTGGGTGTGGGTGGGGGTGTGGGTGGGTGTGAGGGTGGGGTGAGGGTGAGGGTGGGGTTGGGGTGTGGGTGTGGGTGGGTGTGAGGGTGGGGGTGGGGTGAGGGTGGGTGTGAGGGTGGGGTGTGGGGTGGGGGTTGGGGTGGGGTTTGGGGGGTGGGGTTGGGTGGGGGTCTGGGTGGGGGGTTGGGTGGGGGTGGGTGTAGGGGGTGTGAGGGTGGGGTGAGGGTGAGGTGG